>VOQK01042404.1:100504-112485 GCA_015052645.1 Benitochromis conjunctus | reverse complement strand
CTGGTTGACTTTTTTCTATAAATCTTTCCTTGGGTTGGTTCCATCATATTTACGTGTTTATATGTGTAGAAATCACAACCACTACAGCCTTCGCTCTCACAATATCATACAAATGATTGTCCCAAAAATTAGAACAGAATTGGGGAAAAAGGCATTTAAATACGCTGCCCCTGCTTCCTGGAATAATCTGCAGAAGGAGTTGAAATTATCAGATTTGGTTACCTTGGGAGAGTTTAAGTCTGTCTTAAAGGAACGAGAGAACAACACTTTTACTCAGTGCGATTGTTTTTAATGTACTCTTCATTTTATTTGATTTGTTATTGTGTAGTTTACATATGTTGGTATGGGAAATTGTATTTGTTATGTGTATTTGACTTTTGCTATGTTGTCAGGTCTCTCTTGAAAATGAGATTTTTAATCTCAATGAGATTTTACCTGGATAAATAAAGAATAATAATAATAATAATGTTCTTTTATTATGTGCCTGTCTTTATTGTTGTATATGTTTTCTCTACACAGCTCTGTCTTAAACAAAAAGATCTCCATCCAGACGATCAGTAATAGACTTCATAGTTTAACAGAAGGGTTGGCACCATGGTGTACTGTCCATTTCTTAACTGATAATTCTGATAATTCTGACACATTTTCATCCTTTTTATGGAGCAATTTTTAATTTTGATAGATTACCACCCACTGCATTTCCATGACATACAGCTCCAGCTCCAAACTATGACTTTCAAGTTCATCGTACTATACTACGTGTGCATGCTACACTGGGAAGCTAGGGCTTGTGGAAATGTTAGTGATGATGGGTTGCCTCAGGTGTGGCTAGTGGTTACTCGTTTTAAACCTTGACGGGATGGTCCATCCTTTCAGGCAAGAGGTTGCACAATTAAAGACATAAATAATGCAGTTATTTATGTTCATTTTATTAAAAGGTTTTTTTCTATTTATAATATACGACAAATAATCGGACAAGTCTACTTTTATATTCATTATCAAACCATAAAACTGTTGTCCTCGACAACTGATTGATGACAAGAACATTAAGTGTAGTACATTTAACACAAAAAATGGTGCATAAAAAATTAATGTATAGTCTGTAAAGGCTGCAAGTAGAAATCAGGATGTATGTACGGGATGCAGCTGTTTTGTTCCTGCAATATGTGGCTGCCTTTAAATCGTCTTATGGAAAACTGCATGCTGATTTATTTTAATGGTTCAGCAATAATAATATTTTTAAAAATATGCAAGATGTTTTATTGATATAACTGCTGTTCTTTAAGTAAATACACAGGGACATCTTACATTTTACATTTCAATATCTCAAGCTTAACATTTGCCATTAATGGACCAAAAAGTGTGATATTTACAAAACAGTACCAGAACAGTGCAGGAAGTGCTGGTATCACAAATATTGTCAGGGTTGTGCAGGAAAGATAGTTTTGAAGTTTTTGTGCAGCCCTTGTCGTGGGAACAAGAATCACGTTTGTTTTTGGCACAGGTATCACCTTACATCCTAACGGGGAGTGCAGCTTTACATTTGAGCGATACGTAAACAACATCTTGTCTTTTTTTTTTTTTTTGCATATGTGTGTTACGTATCCCTCCCTTAGGAATGCCAAGCATACTGCTATTTTCTTCCCTCTGTTTGACAATGCCAGGAGGGACGACGTTTTACAAAAGGAGTGAGAGACAGAGGGAAAATCTCCACAACACAAAGCGGCATCAGTAGTCGTAAGCTGCAAGAAAGAAACAGAAGAACGGTTATCCAAATCAGCCATCTCGCCAGAGTTTACGAGGAAGAGGAGCATGCGATCCACTTCATGAAGAGAGGTTCATATCCAGATAGGCATGCAATCACACCAAGGTGGTCTTACTTTCTATTGTGAGGATGCAGGTACTTGCTGCTGTGCCTCTGCTGTTCACAGCCTTGCACATGTATTCTCCCTCATCCTCAGGGAAGGTCTCCGGCAGGTAGAGGCAGTATGTCTCCCCTCTCTCTATGTACTGATAGTCCTCACAATCTTGAAGCATCTCTCCCTCAAACCACCAGGTCACCTCTGGCTTTGGTTCCCCGGTGATCTTTACGGTGAACCGAACTGGCTCAGAATCTACCACCGACTGATTTTTAAGGGGCTTTTTAAACCACGGAGCCCCTGACCTGGCATGATCCTCCTCATCTTCATAAGCCGCAGAGCCGTTAATGATGCTACCCTCGTCCTCCCCGTCATCGTCCTTCTGCAAACAGATGACAATCACAAACAATCACAAACTGCCGCCGGGATCAAAGCAACCAAAAACTAAAAAAAGAAAACTTCATGTGTTATATCTTGCAGTAGTTTGTCATGAAAATGGAAGATTTACTTTTTGGAGGGCGGCATCAATCTCCTGTTGCTCAAACTGCATCCTCTGCAGTTTCTGCTCCTCTATCCTCCTCCGTTCCTCCTCCTCTCTGGCTTTGGCCATTTGCTCAAAACGGGCTCGCATGTCCACTTTCTGTTTGAATGGTGACTCCTCGGGCCTTACTGCAGTCGTTTCCTGGTCCTCACCCTCCTGAAAAAAACAAAACTTATAATGCATACTACCAAGATCATCTTCCATTGATTGTTTATAGTTTTGAAGTGTTTTGAGTTATTGATGTTGAAAAATCCCCCCATCCCTCCTTCATAGCATGTGCTATAAAGTGCTCTTACCTCCTGGAACCGCTCAGCTTCTCTCTCCTTAATTTCATCATCAATGGCCTTCCTCTTCGCTCTCTCCATCTCAATCTTCTTCTGAATCTCCTCCTCAGTCAGCTGCTTGATCTTCTCAAACTTGGACTTGAGGCTTTTGGCCTGAATGGAGCCGGTTCTCTTGAGCTTAGTGAGCTCTTCATACTCTGTGCTTACAACATCCGAGCTTTCATTTATTTCTTCCTGTAACAATATTTGAAACACATGTTTGTGACACTTTAAAACATGTGTTTAAAATTTTCTTTTAAAAACACTGTCAACATGGGCATAACTGGCTGTTGTACGTATGTTTGATACTTTCAGCTGTTCGAGACTGACCTCGCCCATCTCTTGTCTGAGTTGTTCGAATTCCTGCTTCTCTTGCTCCATTTTCTTTTTGCGCTCCTCTGCCTTGCGTCTCCTCTCAGCTTCCTCCTTCTCTTTCAGCAGCTCTTCAAAGTTGATCTCCAGTTTCCTTGGGTGCAGGGCTTCCTGAGACTCGCTCTTTACCATCCGTCCGTCCTCATCTAGTACCTAAACACACAAGCACCCACAAAAGGTAGCATTACAGCTAAGCGGTGAAATAATTCCCTACATAAATTGTTTCAGTATTTCAATTTTTAATGAAATCCTGCATCAGTAATGTTTTCAATTTATAGTAAATTAGAGCAAAACCAATTACAAATCTAAAGCATTTCAAACATTAGATAGATAGCAAAAAGCTGCATGCAAAAAAAACCCAGTTGCATTGTCTGGATGTTGTGTCCTTGTATGTATAGGGAATACATCAATAATAACACTCTCGGAGTAAAAATAATATACTATATTTGAAACTGAAAATATCTTACTGTTTCATCTCCAAACGCAGACTTTTCCTGATCCAGACCAGGGCTCTTAAAGAAATAATTCGGACAGGGAAACAGCAGTGCAGTATTTGAGCCCATTATTACTGATGTACAGCATGAATCCAATTACAGATAACACTTCTGCAGGGTCACTTAAAGTACGCGTTGGTTTAATTCCACTGATGCTGAATGAAATTGCGTTTGTTAGAACTTATTTTATTTATGATTGTTTTACAAATATTGTTATAGTCTACACAAAGCTTGACCCGTAAAACTGCTTTTTATTGTGTTGCTTTGCAGGTTTTCCCTGCTCTTTAACAAGAGACAGCTGAGCAGCAAAGCAGCACCAAATTAACTCGAAGCTTTAATAGCACTAAAAAGCTGTAACATATTAGTGATCAGTCAAATACATGCAGACCGTGTAATGCTTTTGTCACTAAGTGATGGACATTTACCATGCTCTTGCGGGCCTCAGCAAAAAGCCTCTTTTCCTCTTCCAGTCTCCTCTTAGCCTCCTCCTCTGCCCTTTTCTGCTCTTCCTCTCTCCTCTGGCGTTCCAGCTCCTCAAAGCTGACACATATCTTCCCAGGTTCACTGCCCTCCAGGTTCAGCAAGGCCATCAGTACCTCATCATCCTCATCTACAAGCTGAGTGAAACCCACAACAGTGAAAATACCACATTAAGGTCAAATGTTGTAGACCAGGCCAACCAGCTGCTGACTAGAGTCTAACATTCAACTAGCAGATGATTGCTTTCTCAATTTCAATCTACACTTTTAAGACAATATCAAACTTTTGACAAACAAATTCAAATGATATAATCAACAGATATGTATTCAGTGTGATAGTTAATTTAAATGTTTTGTATTGAAATTTAGATGTAATACTGAAAAGCATATTGACCATGCTTTTCCTGGCTTCAGCAAAAGATCTTCTCTCCTCCTCCATCCGTCTCTTGGCCTCTTCCTCTGCTTTCTTGCGCTCTTCCTCTACCCTTTGTCTCTCCAGCTCTTCAAAGCTCAGTCTCAGTTTTCCTGGACGAAACTCCTCCTTGTCTTCCTGACCAGGCTGAGTGCTTTCCTCATCTTCTTCCTGATGAGACACAAACATATTGCAAACACTGATTAGGCCAACTTCACAACACAAAATTCATTTGGAAGCGCAAATGCAAATCTCCTAAAGTTGTTTTTATGAGATGTTAATAGAACCCCAAGAGGACTTGCACTGATTTCACTACTTCTAAAATATTTTCACATGGCTAGTGATTTAAAGATCTGCATTTCTTGTCTGAAATAATTGTATACTAGAAGATGATGGCAGTCAGAAGGAAGGTTTTTATATCCATCTGTAGTAATGTATATCTGGTTTTTCTCTGGCACTGTCCAAAGCTTGCATAGAGGAGGGTTGCAAAGCGACATGCACATGTACAGCAACTGTGAGAATGCTAAACCTGCTAAAACACACTTGTTCCCTTTATGAGATCTGCCAATAAATCGCACATGTACAAAAGCTATGCTTGATGTTTTGTAGTTATGTGTACCATTCCCAGCCTGGCCTCCTCAAAAGCTTTCTTCTCCTCTAGCAGGCGACGTTTGGCTTCCTCCTCAGCTCGCTTCCTCCTCTGCTCCTGCCTGTCTTTCTCCAGCTCCTCAAATGTCAGTTTCAGCTTTCCAGGAGTCACTTGAACCTTATCTGAAGGTTTCTCCTCTTCATCCTAACTCAAAAGAATGCAAGAAAGCAGACCTGTTGCTGTAAAAAATCCCCCAACAATATTTTATGTTAACACTGCATTCATATTTTATTTCTTCATTTACCTGTTGATTAATTGAGCGTCTCTTCACTTCCCGGAAGGAGCGTTTGTTTTCATCATATCGTCTTTTTTTCTCCTCTTCTGCCTTCCTTTTTAGTTCCTCCTCTCGATTCTTCTCCATATCTTCAAAATTCACTTTGATTTTGCCCGGAGGTCGTGACGGCTTCGCCGGAATCACGCGAACCAGGATTGTGTCATCTCCTTCCTAAAAAAATTAAAATGGCTGAGGTAGGGCTGTCATGATAACCATAGTCTAAAAAATTGACAACAACAATATTATCACAATATATATTAAAGCAAATGTGATGAGTAAAATGTATCTATATGTTTGCTTACTGTGGGAACACAAAGAAACTGTTATTTAGATTATTAGTATTATGTGTGTTATCTGCACCACTCAGAGAGCAAACCTCACACATTTACTGGGATTGTGTGTGGGTAGGGAGCAACTCTGTTGGCCTACTGTTACAGTTCGCAGTAGGTCAGTGTATGGGTGTCAGTCTAAGATAGCAGCAGTCACAGCAGGGAAGTCTAGAGCTAATTTTGTCTCTGGGAGGTGTGGGAAACAGTTGCCAGTCATATGCTGTCTACACCTGGCAGCTCTGTTCCAGTTGTTTCTACAGTACAGTCAGTGCATTCTTATATTTTAACAGGCTCTTTTTAATTTTGTGATCTAAAGCAGTCAGGGGTCAGTGTAGCTTTTTAGACAACCTTTAAAGAAACTGCAATTTCACTGATGACTTCATAATGTCACCTTTATCATAATCAAGGCTGTATCCAGGATTTCAGACAAGCAGTCAAAGTTTTCAATGATTTTTACTGGTTAGCTGGTTAGCCCAAAAAATATCCATGCCCAAAATGTTGATTTTAAGTAATCTGATTACATGTCAACTTTCCATGTAATTTTGTTACATAAGTACAATGTAAAATGTTAGCTGTAATGGAATCTGTCAAATAAAATTTACTTCATTGGTATAAATTCAGGCTTTACCAAGCATATTTCCTTAATCATTAATTATTTGAATAAACAAACATTTGATTTTATACAGTTCAGTTACATTACACTCAAAATTATTGTTTCAAGTTTATGAGGACAAGCCTTCATCTTTGGGGTGGGGGTGTTCCAGTGAAATCAACATAACAGTTTGTAACATTTGTAAATGTTACGCTTCTGATCTTTCACATCCCAGAGGAGCACCATACCGGGTCACAATGTTATTAGTGATGATTAAGGCAGAGCTTTACAGCCACATTCAAAGTTTAAAACTGAACAGGATCCATATAAAAGTAGTGTCCCGCTGAAGATTTTCATACAGCATCCATTACAGCATTGGTAATTTTATTGTTTTAGTATTTGTTCTCGCTGCGCTGCAGCAGAATCAGGGCAAAGAAGTAGTACACAGTCGCTTGTAATTGCCTGTTTGGCTCAAGATCACTTATATAACCATTTCCAAGAACTGCACCGTCTGAATATATAATAAGCCTAAAAGTCCGAAGTGGACAAATTGGAAATAACCACCTGATTTAGCTTTGATAATTTTCCTGCATAGTGAGGTTAAATGTATGTGACCTATTTGCCAGCAGTTCACAGACTGGTCATGTTAACAGTGCTACTGGTGGATTCAGACCTATATCCAGTCTGTGCCAACTGTTTGGATCTCAAATGCCAATTACAACTCATCCAAGAGGCAGCTGAGGATTAACCTAATCATTACAGTAGTAACGACATTGGTTCAACGCTGCCTCTCAACCACCAAAACACACTTTGTTGTGAGACTGTTTTTGTTTTTTTACAAGTAACCCAGGTTCACTGACCTCAGCGGCTTTTTGAGCCAATTCTTTCTGGATTTTGGCTTTCTCCAGCTTGTCCTGGGTCTCCCTCTTCTTCCTCTCTTCCTTCATCCTCTTCCTCTCCTCCCCTTGTCTTTGTTTTTCCATTTCTGCAAACTTCCCCTTCACGCTACCTGAGGATTTCACAAAGCAAGACACAAGCTTTAAGCCTCTTCTTCCTCCCAGATCCTTCACTCACTATCGGTCAGTATTATTTTTATCGACCCCTGCATCCCTTACCTTTGATTTTGGGGACGTAAGATTTTTCCACCTTCGCTGGCTTCACCTCCTCTTCCTCATCACTGGAAGCAAGCAGTTCTTTTATCTGTGATCGATCAGATAGAAAGTGTGACGAGGTGAGGTTACGGTTTAGCTGGGATCATCTCTTTTGCCACTCAGGAGCCATGCTGGTCCCAGCAAGAACACGAGCCTAATCCCTGCTAATAGCAGCGTCATGTGGCTTGCAGTGGCCCTCTGATTGGCCCGTCATGTTGTTGAACAGATAGGGGATGAGCGTAGGTGTCCAAGCCTGGCCAGCTACGGCACAGCAGTACACAGGAAGGCCGTTTTGTCTGAGTGCCTGATAATCCATTCACATAACACCGTATCACTGCCTTTATTGCACTACAGTCGATTAGGAAGAAAAGCCGTCTTAATCCTTGAATTCTTGATCTCTGACATTCCCAATGGGGACTGAATGGTGACTGTACATTTTTATTTGTAATGTCTGTTAATTTCCCATCATTGACTAATCTGCCTGTGAGTTTTATGATTAGTTAATAAATCGAATCACACATAAAATACTCAAAAGGCAAACGTCTCTTTAAATTTCAGGCATTATTCATGCTGTATTCATTATCATGTGACCAACTGGATGTTTGATATATGGTGAATTCTGGATTTAAAGTAGTTGTGGGTAAATTGTTCAGTGCATGACTGGCAATAACAATGTTTCAGTGCATATTAATATGGTTAAATCCTTTTTTAATGGTCACTTTAACAACAACCACAGGCCAATTTTAAAGATTACTGAAAATTAGCTCATATCGAAAAGGTTTAACAGGTTAATTATACGAGATAGAGTGTGACTGATGTTGCAGTGCAGTGTAAAAAATTAGTTCTCACACAAACCGGCAATCTCTGTCACCCCGTCATGCCTCATCATGCCATGCAGATCACAGTCGGAGGTTAGTGGGGTTATCGGTCTTTGACCTGCTGCTTCCTGCGATGCCACTCTCTCTCCTTGACGTATTGCTCCTTCCTCTTCTGCTGCTCGTCCCTGTTCCTCTGTCTGCTGCGCTCCTCCCTGGCCTTCTGCATGGCCTCAAATTTGCTTGTCACGTTCTCCTTGTCTTTGTTGAGCTTTGGCACGTAGCTTCTTGCCACAGGTTTTCTGGATCTGAGGAGTTTCTGTGGTTTAACAGTCAAAACAATGATGAGTTAGTTATCAATTATGTCACTCTGCATATGGGAAAAAATTGTACCATTTCCAAAAATGTAAAGATGCTGCCAATGTTTTTCACCTTACATTTCTGCCTCACCTCTTTTTTGAATGCCACATCAGAAATGTTCTGGTCTTCATTTGTTTCAGGTTGTGGCTCTTCCTCCTCCTCGTCCTCGTCCTCCTCCTCCTCATCATCCTCCTCCTTCTGTTTAACACCATTAAGATCTCCTGTGGTTTCATTTTTCCCTTTCTTTTCTTTGTGCTCCAAGCCGTTCACGTGTGTCTTGTCAGTCTCATTACTTGCTTTTTCATTCCTGCGACGAGGTGTTTTATCTTCTGCGGATGCTTTCTCACCTCTACCCTTGACATCATTGGCTGTCACGTCGCTTTCTTTATCTTCCACGTCATGGGCATCTACAGCTGCCACCTGCGCCACTTCAGTCATGTTTGTACCACAGTGACAAGCCGACAAACAGACTCTGTTTAAAATTCTTTACCTGCAAAGCACACAAGTCATGGTTCAAACACTGATGGCCAATCTGCTCTAAAAGCAAAACGTTAGGAAAGCATCAGAAATCTGGACAAGTTTGGCCAATTTGTTTTTTGTTTTTTTTTATTAATGTGTGTTTTGAATCAACCATTTTAATGCCATTTCTATCTTGGTCTAATTTTGTTTTTCATCCTTTAGCTGAATGTCAACTTTGCACTTTAGTGTCATTTTAACGGGTAGCTTTGCTACATTTCGTAGTTACTCTCTGTCCACATTATCACATTTTTACTGCTGCGTATCGTTCTCAATAGAAAGTTAGGGGCAAACAGAGCTGCTCTAGTCAGTATCTGGAGAAAGAGTGCAATGGAAGCTTGCCGGTCCCTATTTATAGCCCACTTGTGGATCTAGGGCATGTGATCATGGCTATTTCTGATGACTGATAGGCAGTTGGACAGAGCTCAAGCTGGCACCCACATGTCGCCCCACAGACCCTTGACAAAATGGCCAAACTAAGAGCAGGACAACTGAATGAGAGCTGTTTGGACTGTTAGTCATCCCACACTAAAACTGTTGCTGTTTATCAGCATCCCCAAATACCTTTCAAATTCAGATATGAAGATCTCATTGTGACCAGGCGCAGCTAATCTGAAGCTCTGACATTTCGGCGTGTAACCAACAGTCAACACACTGAGGCGTGATCACTGTAGGCCTCTCGGGTGGGCTCAGCCGGACTTGTGAAGTATTCTAAGCAGTTTTACATTACAGCATAGAGTGGCTGATTTTGAACCAATTATAGTTATCAATTTAGTCTGCATATGGTTTCCAAGCATGATTTTAGGCCTACAATACAATGCTTGAGTCAGGGCAGCTGGAGGATTGTATCAGAAAATAGCAGCTGATTGACTGATTTGATTTTCCGCCCTCATTTCAAAGAGGTGAATGCCAGAAGTTAGACAAAGGCTGTCATTTTCCAAAAGCAGACAGATACAGTGTTAGATTTGTTGCCCATTTGTGGATCTTCACGCAATACTCTGACTGCATAAATAAAGACTATATTATGTTAAATTCCAATTTAGAGGGATTTTTAAAAAGAAATCCACTATAAATCTGTTGCTGCTTATAAATTAAAATGAACTGCTTTGTAATACTTTGTAATACTCTAATTATTTAAACACCAATAATCCAGCTATAGCAAAAATGCTAGTGTTATTTCTGTGCACGGCTGGCAAAAGAAATCATGACATAAAAGCCTGATTCTAACCTTTAAAACAATTATAGCCATTAAGCAATTAAGATAGCCACACATGGGCTAATGACCATGGCGTATACCCGCATTAACTAAACAATTCATTAATCATAATTCGAGGTGTAGGTAAATAATCTAAAAACACAATGGCAGACACTTTTGGGATTTCAAACACCCCCTCTTGCTATAGAATTATGAAACAATACTTTACCTCTTCAGTCCTCTTGTTTTTATTTATTTTATTTATTTATTTTTAATCCTCTGGGAAGCCAGAAAACCTAAAGTGAGACCAAGAGGAACAATCCGAGGAGCTATCGCTTCCACCAACTCCACTGGCTTCTGGTTGCTGGTGGCGTGTTGGTGAGCGGTTTCCTTAAAAGTACCGTTACTTTCTACCGGATACTGCATTCCGCGCGCGACTGCTGCAGGTTCAGCTGTTTAGCCCCGCACGCGCTCCCACACACACATGCACCCGCACAGGCGCACGATCCCGGTCATTTACTCACAGCTGCATAAATAATCTTAAAGCCTTTCTTTTTATTTCTGTTTAAGATGAACAAAAAATAAATACAGAAATTGTTTTGGAGGATTTCTGGCTACAGACACAGCGTTACTTTTTGTCAGATTATTATTTATTTATTTATTTATGAAAAGATAATCACCAAAGTGTAATTAGCAGGCTAATTATTGCTATGATTTTATACCAATGACAACAGATAAGTTAGCATTTTTGTGCAGTTTATTACTTTTCACTTCGCTTTTTAAATTTGTCTGATTAGCGTTTTTGTTTTGTTTTTAGAATGAACAAAATTAGTACCTTGTATTATTATTATTAGGATTATTAATTAATTTTTATTATTATTAACCAAGGACAAACTGCTGAGACTGTTTAGTTGAACTGGAGTCTAAATGCAGACAGATTATAATTATCTGCTTGTTAGCCAGTTCAGTGTAGATTCCCGACTTATCAGTTAAGTGGGACAGCAGCTTGCCCTTTCTTTTTTTCTAAAATGACCTAGATGTTGCTGTTATTATGCTATGCAGTGACAGTTGGTGCTGACATTGTTGTGCCAAGAGCAACACAAATCCAGTTGTTCAGTGTGTCACATGCAGTCAGAAACCAGGCATCTGTTTAACTTATCTTAAGTCAAATAACTAACTGAATAACAACTCCATGGTAGTGCTGATAAGCCTTCTTCTTTAAACTGAGATGACAAAGTGTTTCTCTCACTGTAGATGGATGTAAATAGAAACCTCGCTGCAGACAGCCCGCTCTAATGCCCCCATGCACAGCTGCTGACTCACTGACCACACAGGCATCCGGCAGAAAGTGCACAAAGTTAAGTCCCCATTCAAGCACTCTAGGAATGCTGCAGACAGTTTTTGAGAGGCTGCACACAAAAGGCTCTGCTGATCATGCTGCTGGATTGTCTTTGTCGAGAGTCAAAGCTTTGGTCATATCCACTTTTTGGACATGCCAAAAATGTAGGGAAGTGTCATGATTTTAGCAATTAAACTGTGACTATGTTAGAGGTGTTGATATTTTGCACCCCCCCCCCCCCCCCCCCCCCCCCCCCAAACAACCAAAAAAAAAACAAACCC
>VOQK01042404.1:89935-100484 GCA_015052645.1 Benitochromis conjunctus | reverse complement strand
ACCCCACCAAAAAAACTGAAGAGCTAAAACTCTGGCTAGTGTTGCACTTCTAAGTGAAACACGAGAGTCACAGTGAAACACGAGAGTCACAATGCCACTGGTAAAGAAAGAACTGGAAAAAAGATCGAGGAGCCCTTTGAGGAAAGACTGTTTGAAAGTCCTTGCGTAAACTCTTTAGGTGCATACAATTCAACAAAAGTGCCCAATGTAGAAAATAAACATACTGAGTTTAATGTATTTCTAAAGCAGCTTGCCAAGGTCACTAAACGTCTTCAAGCAGGCATCGAACTTTGGATTGTTGTATCTGAGACTCATATTTGACTTTGACTGATGTGTGCATTTGAATGACCACATGGATTTACTGATACAACATTGTATTGGGACACTGTGCAATAAACTTATTACTATTTTAACAATTAAACAAATTATATAAACAAAAACTTTTTTTTTCATTGATCGTTGCACTTCCTGCCCAGATTAAGGCATTAGTTAGGTCGGGGGTACTGTTCAGTGAGCTCTCAGGGCACTGGGGTCTTGGTCCTCCTCTGTTTCCGAGTCCGGTGGGGTATTAGGAACAACAAGGGGACTGCTTTAAATAGCAACACAGCTGTGGCAACTAATCAGCACTGCAAGGACAGCTAACCTGAGTCAGACTGGGCCTTAGCATCAGCTTCTGCAGCACAACAACTCAGACACCCCTATGGATATTTTATGGTGGTACAACCCACGCCCCCACGCTGAAACCCCTGTAAAGCAACCTCAGTCAAGTCACCAGGTCAAAACTGTGCCATGTGCTGGTGTCCACACCTCTAGCAAAGCCACACATAACTTATATGAGCACATTTCAAACCACATAACCAGGAAGTCAATAAAATAAGGCAAGCACTACATGACATGCTCACAAGCACAGCAAAAGAAAAAAAAACATGTCAGATCTTTTATGTATCTTTTCATTTTAGTCACTTTCAAACAGGCTGATACCAAGCAGAACTTAGAACAGTTAAAACACATTATAATGACCCACTGATTCTTCCCATGGATGCCTCATATAAAATATATTCATTTGACACTCGGTCATGGTGAAGCTCAGCCATGTTACACTGTCTGTGTGCTGATAGTATTTAAAAGGACTTTATTTGGTGTTTTGTGCCAAAAGAGTCATCGTAATTGTGTGTCTAGTAAAGTGAAGCAATCCTTGTTCCTGAGTAGACAAATCAGTCCAGTGGCATGCAACTATGCTACAATGTTGTGCTTTGGAAACAGTCAAAAGGCAAATGGAAAGTAACAAAGTGTGCTGTTCATGAGCAACAGCCTGTTAGTACTGATCTGCAGGTTGATCTGGATAATTGCATTTTTAGAAGAAATTGCTGTGCTCTGACCAGACTTGGCAATGCACTGTAGGACATGAACTCTGTGATGCCTCTGTCTTTTCTCCAGCCCTACATAGTTAAATGAGATCAAATTAGGTGGTCCGGAAAGGACAGAACAACCCTTTATCAGCTGAGACATGAACAGATGTTTGTGCTGTTTCCAGAAGAACAAGCAGACTGTTGTTTAGCTCGTGCCCCCAAATGGTTGTTAGCATCCATACATTCTGCAGTTTCTTTGTTTTGTTTGATGTTTTTTTGTTTTCTCTCTCGAACTACATTATTACTAATTTGAGTTAATTTTACAGACAAATAACATGAGATCAATGTGGTTTTATTTGGCTTTTCTATATTAAAGTAGTGCCTTAGAACATTTCCATAACAATGATTCAAAACTACCCAAAGTTATAATTAGCCTCAAAATATTTCACTCATCTAATAACAGGCACTAGCTTACACTCTGCACCACTGGCTTGGTGACAACCCTCCAAGGGATGGTTATTATGATACTATCCATGACTGGCCACAATTTCTTAACAAGGATAGATTTATATGTAATCGTGCATCAGTCAGCAGTTGGTCTCATGCCCCAGGGCTTGTGTACATTTGTTACCTGAAATCATGAGGAAAGATGGTTTATCCTCCTGTGCTGCTAAACAAATTAAACCTAAGTGTACATTTTTCTTTTTGAGACCTTCATTGAAGGGCCTTCCTGTTAGCGTGGATGCAGACTGTGAGCGTCTCTCACTGCCCCCTAGTGGGAACAAATGGGCAAATACCCACGACAAATCATCACTGTAAAATTAATTAATTAATTTTTTTAAAGCGCAAGAAATATATCATGTGAGGTGGGGACTAATTATATATGCTCATCATTCTGCACTTAATGTCTTTATGCTTCAGTTTAAAGGTTGTTCAATGACCAGAGTAGACTAAGAAACTGAAAAATGAGTTCATTGAGATGTGTTGACCTGAAGCTCCTTCAGCATTTGCATTGTGGTCGTCAGCTTGTGTCACTGTGGCTAAACCAGTTATTAAGTAATAAAAAACGTTACTTCCGGTTAGAATCTGAGCTTCACTGAACAGAGCCTTTCAATCTCACTCAAATGTGAAATTAGGGCTAGTGATTTTATGGAGAGAAGATGAAGATTTTTGTTTAATGTTGCTAAATTTTGTTTGCTTGTTACTTTGTTTTAGTTTCAATACTAATACCCTTGTTTCTTTTATTTGCATATTGTTATGAAACGTGTGTCTACAGGTCTGATTATACTTTATTGGTAGTGCTATAAGAAAGTAAAACATTAATCGTAATCAGTGGATTTCAGACTATGGGCCGGGCACTGCTGGGCACAGATCCAGTGAACATGTGGGTGTGGACTAGTGGAAATATCGACTGAAATTAAGTTGAATGAATATGATGTTTGTTGTCATAAAATGATGACAAAAATATTTATATATATGATTTTTGCAGGAAAAATGACAATTTTCTTATATTCCACCCACCTTTATTTCACTAAAATGTGACATTTGACATGTTTTTAGCTTCCACAGTTAAAGAATCTTCTTCTTTTGCGTTCTCCCTTTAGGCGTCGCCATGACACATCAACCTTCTGCCTGTTCTCCTTCAGTACATCCATGAATCTTCTCTGTGGTCTTTCTCTTTTCCTGCAGCTCCACATTCAAGATCCTTTCTCCAACATATCCACCCTCCTCTGCACATGTCCAGACCATCTCAGATTTTCCTTTCTCACTTCATCTTCAATCTGGTTAACCTGAGCTTCCCCTCTGATTTACTCATATCAAATCTTGTCAATTCTGGTCCCTCGGGCCAAAATTCTGACCATCTTTAACTCTGCCACCTCAAACTCCTTCTCCTGTCATGTTGTCAGTGCTGCCATCTCTAAACATGCCATCTCTCTTCCTATTCTTAGGAGGTCCCACTACTATCTTGTAAACCTTCCCTTTTACTCTTGTTGCTATCCTTTTGTCATAAATCACCCTCCTCCCTGCCTGCAGTCTCCTCTTCAGCTCTCTTGTGCAGTCTCCGTTGCTGTGGATGGTTGACCCCAGGAATTTAAACTCATCCATCTTCGCTATGTCTTGCAGCTTCGCCTTTCCATCTGCCTCCTTCTCACTCACACATGGATTCTGTCTTGAGCTATCCAAAGCTTATGCAAACCTTACCTGGCTTTATGTGAAAAAGTAATTGCCCCTAAACCTAATAACTGGTTATGCCACCCTTGGTAGCAAGAACGGCAATCAAGCATTTGCGATAACTAGCAACTGTAGAGGAATTTTAGCCCACTCTTCCTTGCAGAATTGTTTTAATTCAACCGTAGTAAAGGGTTTTCAGGCATGAACGGCCTCTTTAAGGTCCCAAACAGATTTAAACTGGATTTCGATTACTCCAAAACCTTCATTTTTGAGCCATTCAGAGGTGAACTTGCTGGTGTACTTCAGATGATTGTCCTCCAACATAACCCAAGTGTATCTGAGCTTCTCGGCATGAACTGATGGCTGGACAGTCTCCTGCAGGATTTTCTAATAGAAAGCAGAATTCATGGTTCCATCAATTACAGCGTGCAGTCGTCCAGGTCCCGAAGCAGCAAAGCAGCTCAGACCATCATACTAACAGCCCCATGTTTGACTGCCAGTACGATGGCCTTTTTATGAAAAACCTTCCAGAAAGCTCCGTTTTTGTCTTGTCAGTCCACAGATTATTTCTCCAAGAGTCTTGAGGATCATCAAGATGTTTTTTTGTTGTTGTTGTTTTTGGCAAATGTGAAATTACCCTTTGTGGTTTTTTTTGGTTAGAAGTGGCTCTTTCCATTTTTGCCCACTCTCTTTCTTATTGTTGAATCATCAACACTAACAATAACTTAACAGGTGAGGCCTGCAGTTCTTTAGATATTGTTTTAGCCCTGTGTGGAAAACTTTTTGACGCAGGTCCAGGTTGATTTGGAAGGCTTTTTTTTCTTTAATAAATTAAACCATCTATCTATCTAGTATTATTTGCCTGCCTCTATATGAGTGTGACAAATATGCAAAAAATAAAAAGATATAAATCTATTTATATATCTGTGGGGGGGCGGGTATCCGTTATTGACTGACGCAGTATTTACAGGAAATAATTTATAGCCCACAGGCATTTGTGTGACAAGACAAAATACTGAAAGCAGTTGAGCAGGCATGCATGCACACATGCGCACTATTGACAGCGCCCATCACGTCGATTAAACAACTTCCTGGTCCGGGAAAAATCTGACATTATCGCGATAGACGAGCTGATCTGTTAGTACTTATGCACTTCAGCGGCACGGGCCTGACGCTGGAATGCAAAAGCATAAGTTATTTAGCCAAAACAAAGAACCGGAAGACGTCAGCGCACTTTTTCAGAAATATCATAGCTATCCCTCGGGACTCAGCTACAGCTCGAGACATGAGGGGGACTCTTAACGTGTGGTAAGATTCATGGAGCCGTTTTAGTGGCTAACGTTGGTTGGCTTTAGCATAGTTAGCTAGCTAATCCATCAACACCCGGGCTTGTGACAGCTGACCAGCCAGCCGGACCGAGCTAAGGTTAGCATTAGCATGTTTAGCTGACAGGCTGTTGAATTAAGTTAGCCTCGTTTAAACGCATTGCTGGTTTAGTGGTTTGTGACGCCGAGTTAGTGACAGGTGAGATCGGAGCGTCCTCCAGGAGTGGCAGGACTCTCTTTTAGGGTGCACAGGTGCGGTTGTTTATGTGAATGATGTACGGAGGCTAACTGATGCAGATAACTAGCCTGCTAGCTAGCATTGGTATGTCGTCGTTGCTTGGTGCAACAGTATGGCAAACAAACAACAGACTGACAGCCACCTCCTTACTTAGCACGCGTGTGCTAATGGGAATAAATGGCACAATAATCTGTGTTTTAATTCTGTTTGTGTTTTCCATTGACGGATTAACTGTATTCGGTCAAATAAGCAATATAACATGCTCAGTGACTGTTTAATTGATACGTGCGTTAAGATTACTGCTGACACATTGGGTGTGTGACAGTCACTTGGCAGGCCAACAGTCCTGATGGGATTATTGCAGGAATTTCCACGGTCATTTATTTGTTTGCTTTGTTTCTCATCTCTGCATGGGTCTCAGGGGATGAGACGAGATCGGTTATTTCGACATTTGCAGCTCTGGGCTCGTTGACTCTCTGTTTTGGCTCAGGATGGCGCAGGGAGGATCTCAGCTCGACTACCACATCCTGCAGGACCTCAAGCAGCGTTTCCCAGAGATCCCAGAGGGGGTAGTGTCACAGTGCCTTCTGCAGGTACATATACACATACGATGCATCTGTATTGTAAAGCTGTTATTTGGGTTGAGGTTTGTTATAATATATGTAGTAATATATTTCATGCTGTGTTTGCACTAATTCTTGCATTATCTTCTGTGATGTTCTAGCCATGATCAGAACATTGATACTTATTATTCACTCTCCGTTTCTCCCTCAGAACAACAATAACCTGGATATCTGCTGCCATCTGCTGGCTCAGGAGAGTAACAGATACCTGTATGGTGATTTCCATCAGAGTCCAGAGGAGGGGCGACTGAACCGAAATCACATGCTACACATTAGCTTGGGCTACCCAGGTTCAGATGCAAGCAAATCAAATGGAGGAGTAGGGCGCTCCTTAGTGCACAGCACCAGTGACAGTCACATTGATCCGCAGCGACCTAACTACCCTGAACCACTGTCAGCCCCTGCCACCATGGCTCCTTCCCCTGGATATAATCCTTTTTTTATGAATGATCAGAGCCGCTCGGCCAGTACTCCCACCCCTCCACCCACAATGCCAGGCATGTCTCCCACATACTCTTCTGTTTCACATTACACCATGAACCCTATAACAGTCACTCTTTCGCAAAGTATACCCAACGTCCCACAAGCTCTGCAGATCCCTCCTGGACACTACGCGAACAACACCAACACCACCCTGTACATTCGACCCTCACCATCTCAAAGCCCACAGCCAGCACCCTGGTCCTCCTCAGGCGCACCTGTCTATCAACATCAGCAGTCCCCTTACAGTACTCCCACATATGGCTCACCTTACAGCTCCCCACAGCATCAGGTCCAGGCACAACCCCAACCGCAACCCCAGCTGCCACCCCAGCTGCCACCCCAGCACCAGCACCAGCAATATGTCTTCCTCCCTATTAGCTCCCCAACTCTTCCCAGCATGCCCTACCATCACCAGCAACCACCCCAGCAACAGCCTCCTGTTTACAGGCCCTACCAAACAAAAAACCTCCTTAAGAACCAGATAGAGATTACTCTGGAGGGTCCACGGCCTCGCAGCAATTCACCTGTGCACACTCCTCACCCCCAGGGACCACTTTACATGTCTACCAGTTCTTCGCCCAGCTCACCTTCGAGAGGCATAGCAATGAGTGCAGGTCCGCAATCGTACCACCCTGGGGTGTACATGCAGGGAAGACCTCGGCCTGCCTCGTCCCCTCAACCAGGGCAGTCAGCCTATACGTTCAAAATCAAGGTGTCCCCAGGAGGCCAGGCTCAGAGGCCCCCAAGCTCACCACCCGTCACTGAAGCCGAGCCTATTCTCAACATAGTAGACCAAGGGGCGCACAATGCTGCCCCTGCACCAATCCTGCCCATCTCTGCTCTACCGGGGACTATCTCAAGTCAGTTTCAACCAATGCCCAGACGTTCGAGCTCAGGCTCTGATGACTATGCCTACACGCAAGGTAAGCTATACTTATTTTTGTTCCTTCTCTTACCGTGCAAGGTTATCCAGCTTTGTGTTAACCAAAATCTTATATTTCAATATTCATATAATTTTTGTATATATTATGTTTTGCAGTACTTAAGATCTCACCTGTCATTTTATATAAGCAGCTTAACAACTTATGCTGCTTATATTGTTTGGACAGTGTAGTCGCTATGTGGTTGTCGTGGCTACACCGCCAGCCATATAAATGATATTTTTTTTAACTACTTTGTGCTTGATTGTCATCTTTAAATATTTTCCTTTGTCTATGTATTGCGATGAGATAAGGCAGGTCATTGTCAGCTTTTTTGTTTGTTTGTTTTTTAAAGACAACGTAAGTCTGCATATTGGCCTTTTAATTTGCATGCGTTAAATACACATGATACTGCTTTGATGTGATTTTAGTTTTCCCTACACCCTGTACCTGTACCGTCACTTTTAGGCTAGTGGATTGGAGTAGTAGGAGAGCATTGCAGCATTTGTTTTATTTTGTAGTTTTTTTTTTAATTTGACTTTTGCGTTTGGTCCTTTCCCTTCAGCTCTCCTGCTCCACCAGCGGGCGAGGATGGAGCGTCTGATGAAGGAGCTGCGGCTGGAGCAGCAGAAACTAGAGCAGCTGAAGGGTGACGTTAACAACATGGAATATGATGCCCTTCAAAGACGCTTTCGACGAGTGAACTCCACCAGTCTTATACCCCGAGTAAGGGCTGAACGTGTGCTTGTCTTACATGTAGACCTACTCGTTCATATCAGTGTTTGTGTACTGCTTCACTGACAAAAGGTATAAACGCAAGCTGTGAAATTATCAGTGATTTTATTTAATGCTTTTTGCCATTGTAAATTACACTATGGAATTGAAAAATACTATTTAGTATTAACTGGGAACTACTTGATTATTCTCCTAAGTCATCCCCACCACCAGACAGTCTCAGATGACTGTGCATAGCTACTGCTGACTTTCAACTTGCTTACCTTGCAGAGTTTTCACTTGATTTAATTTTCATTTATGTACTCAAGGACTTTCCACAGCTGCAGTAGTCTTTGTCTGTGCATGTTTGTCCTGTTTGTGCAATAGTATCTAATCTCACCATGCCGCACACGCCTTACCGGTCCAACACCTGGCAGTTAATGGCTTCTGTTTTTTGTGGTGTTATTGTGTATTAAGATATAATGGTACCACTTTCTGGTGATAGTCGACCGTTACATTCTGCCAGTTGCTGGTAAAAACCCGGTAAAATATATTTTTAAGGACTATTTAAATATTAGAAAATAATCATTGAGATGGTTAACATGAATGGTTTGATTTGACTACTAATAAATATGAAAGTGGAGTGAGAGAGTGAGAGTGGTCTAATCAGACTGGGTTGTGTGTTTACTCTGTCTGCAGCCTGAAGAGATGACCCGACTACGGAGTCAGAACCGACAGCTTCAAATTGATATTGACTGTACACTGAAGGAAACAGATCTGCTGCAGTCTAGAGGTATGCACACACCACTCACACACAAATGCATTCCCACACAAACCTTTGAAGTGTGCGTCTGATTTATTTGAAAGCATTGATCTTGAAAGAGCCAAGCCCTAAAGCAGACAGTGTTGGGTCCAAAATGATGGATGAGTATCCACCGCAGCGCATACAGATGCATGGTTCTAAAATCACTGGCCGGTGCATTACATGCCCCAGGCTGATCTGTGCTTGACCCTCACTGTGGTCCATGCATAGTATTTCACTGTTACATGATTCTTGTTGATAATGCAATTTAAACACTTAGTCTACAACACAACGTGTGGACATTAGTTCCAGTCCTTTATCTGTTTACCAGGAGTGATGATGATGGAAGCTGAAACAGTGTTTCTGGCAGCAGACTCAGAAGTGTGACCAATTTACTTGCAATCAGCCCAGTGCCGCTAAATATTTAAGCGGGGGTCTTCTACAATAATCCTTCTGATGTCAGTTATCTCAGAGACTCTGGCAATTTCCTTCAGGATTCATTTGTATTTTGCTATGTTTATCTGACCCGCTACCTTGCAAGATATGCTGCAGAGAGCAGTCCCCACAATTTGAAGCTGCCACAACACACTTCATGGTACATTAAGTGTGTGTCTGTGGATGTGAGGTTTTCGGATTACCCTTACCGTAACGTAAATGTTGGCCTTGTGAGATCAGACTTCTTGTTCAATTGGGCAGCAGCAAATCACAGCATTCTTGTTTACCTGTGTCATAAATAACTTTGCTAGCATGTGCCGGCACCATTAAAAGTCAACAATTTCTGATGCCTAATTTTATAACAAAGAGAAGATTATCAGTGCTGTTAATTCAAGAGAAACACATGCGCCTGTTATGTTTTGCTACGTTATTCATGTCACATCATGAGCCGTCTTGTCCTTTGTGAAATTTGTGTACAACAGAGTACAACAGATTCGTTAAAGATAAAAATCATTTTGACAACACGCTAACATTTTACATAACATTTTCACCTGTTTGCATATTTGCTTTCGATCGTTTACAACTTAGACTGTAAATATAATTCGCTTTGGGGATTTTTTCTGTCGTCAATGTTGCTGTTGTTCAGTATGTACAAATCTATGAATGTATCTACATCAGAAAATTATCAGCAACAAAGTTGTAAATAACCATTTGTTTTTAATGCCTGTCGATATTTGGGGCTCTTATCTGTTTTTTTTTGGGGGGGGGGTTATTATAGATGGGCTCAAAAATAGAGAAATGGAAGGATAAAAGAGCCCTCTGAAAAATCCTGTTGTTGTGGTCCTTGTGATAAATGCAGTGTACAGGCATAATTTGCTTGAATGGTTTTTCTGTAATCCTTGAGTTTCTTCTTCAAACACGAGAACTTTGCTTGCAGATAAAAAAACAACAGTTAATCAAATAAATGTCTCACTAGCCTCGACTGCTAGCTGTTGTTCTTTTTGGTGATGAAACTATTATTGCTCTCCTCTAAGCAGGCAATACAATTCTATGTTGTCAGAAATCTTATTTGGAGTTTCTTATTTCAGTTTGTTCTTTTCTTAAAATATTTTTCTGTGACTGTGTAGGATCACCAAAAATAGCCCTGCATGCATAGGTTGAGACTCATTGATTCAGGTAGTAATGTAAACATGAAACAGAACCCTAAAATATCAGGATGAGTAATCTATGAATTGAAGGGTTTTAGATGGCAAAACACTTGCAGGAGTTACTTATTATTTGTCTACAAATTATTACAGCAACTATTACCTTCCAAAAGTAGGATAGCACGTTTCATTTATGCCTATATGATGCAGGTCTTCTTCCGAGTGTTTGATTGGCTGTTTTGAGTCTTTTTGACAGCTGACTCTTTCTTTTTTTTTTTTTTTTTTTTTTTTTTTTTTTTTTTTTTTTTTTTTTTTTTTTTTTTTTTTCTTTTTTCTCAAAAAC
>VOQK01042404.1:77297-89915 GCA_015052645.1 Benitochromis conjunctus | reverse complement strand
CTTTACTCTTATATTTTGCCTGTTAATACAATTCTGATTTCACATCTCACCAGAACAGGCACTCCCATATAAACCAATTAAAGCTCTCTGTCTGATTTCTGCTTTCCTCCACAGGGAAGTTTGACCCCAAAGCAATGAACAACTTTTATGACAATATTCAGCCTGGTCCTGTAGTGCCATCCGCATCTGGAAAGAAAGGTAAGCACTTTTGCAGAAGTCAGATGTGTTAGAAACACTTCTTAATATTTTCACTAAGATGCAGATTTGAGTTTTGTTTCTTGTTTTTCTTCTAAAGACCAATCAGATCCTTGTTTCACATTTGTCTTAATTAGTACTGTTTGGCCTGTTCATGCTGATAGCTGTAAAGTTAAAATGATACAAGTGCAAGTTTATATAAAGTGCTGTAGGTGCATAAATACTAAAAATGTGTCAAAATAAATTTGCTCTGTGGTTGCTGGGCAGCATCGTGATGTGACATACCATGTGTAAGTCAACTTTGTGGCTATAAATGAGCTGTTACTGTCTTAGGATTAAAACAAAAGAGTGCTTTTATAAAGTGTTTTAGGTACATAAACGTTAAAACAGGTCAATTTGTTGCTTGTTAGTTGCTAGGCAACGTGATGACATGATAATATATCAGACCCAACTGAACTTTTGTGGATAAAAATTAGGTTTCATTGTTGTGAAATTAAAATGCTATGTAGCTTTTATAAGATTTTATAAGTGGCCCCACAGCTTCCACATTCACGTAACAGGCAGAAGGAAATGAAACACTTTGGAACATCTGGTGTAAAAGTCGGCCAAATCAAATATGCGGCACTATTCACTATGCCGACCCCTTGTTACGTACCAAAAGTAGAATGTGTGGTAGTGCAGGCCATCCACTAATTGGAAAGTTGGTGGTTCGATTCGTAGCTTCTCCAGTTTGAATGTCAAAGTATTCTTGGCCAGAGTTGCTTTCCTCACATTAGATAAAATGATAGATAGGCGTAGACAAAAGGAATATGGGTGAATGGTGCTCTGAGTGCTCAAGTAGAGTAGGAACGTGCTATATGAGAAGCAGTTCGTTAAACCTTCAGGGGCAGAAGATGTACCTGTTTGGTTGCACAACTGTTGATTGTCTAGAAGGAGATTTAAGATTTGGTCTGCTGTTTAGTAAATACATGTTTCTGTCGAGTTTCACGCTTGAATGATTAACTGCATTTGTTTAAATGCAGCTCTGAGTTGAAGACTCACATTACTGGTGTGCATGTTTATCACTTGAATATAGTTATTTTTAATTTTTTCGTTTATTTATTTATGTTTGTCAGAAGGGACACAGGCCTCCAAGCGGGTGCCCCAGACAGACGAGGACTTTGAAGGTGCCCAGTGGAACTGTGAAAGCTGCACCTTCCTCAACCACCCTGCACTAAACCGCTGTGAACAGTGCGAGATGCCACGCTACACCTGAGCTTAAGCACTGTGCTGTATTGCCCATTCCTGTCGCATCCCTTGCAAATCCTTGGATACTATAAGGCCCACCCCTCTACAATCTGCAGAATTTGTGTAGAGGTCTCACCCTATCAATCAATATATAGGTCCCCTCCTACCTGCTGAGGAAGAGCCACTTATCCCTCTTGTCCTGCTCTGGTCCCCTACTCCTGTGCACTTTGACCTTTGTTTTGGTGGATAATGAATATTTTTCTGGATAGCTGGAGCTTCCGGTGGCAGACGTGTAAGAGCGGACACGCTGCGGCTCAGACAGCGGGTGCAACAGGCTTCAGAAATGTCAGAGTGGTTTAAGGATTGAGGAGAAGGAGCTATGGTTTACCTGGCGAACATTCCATGCAGAACAAATGACTGCCCTGTTTACACTGTGCCCATTCCTGAAGTATAAATGGAGACACTTCTTTTATCCAGGACCTCCAGCCTCCCTCCTTTCTGACAGTGGAACAATGAAAGCAATGAGTAAATAAGTTGTGACTAATGCGAAATGTAGACTTTACACTGTATCTGGCTCTGTATTAGAGCTCCTTTCACTGAAAGAACACTAAAGACACTTGCATATGAGTATATTCCTGGTACTTTTATGCATATTATTACCACCCTGTATTATGTGTTCAACAGATGTTGATTTCCTGTGCAAATGCCTCAACTTGCTGTACTTAATAAAAGAGCTGATTCTATGTGACTTGATCATGCACAGGTGCAGAGTTTCTTATTGATCACGGATGGCCCTCCTTCCCAAATTAAACAAGCACAAATTTTTTTTTTCTACTATATGTTTATTGTATTTATCAGACCAGTGGGAATTGCAAATGCATGCACACATTCATTAACTTTAATGTCGCAGGAGGGAGTCGCAGGAGTTCATGAACACAATAAAGGAGATTTAAGAAGACGGCCATTACCACAGCACGTCAGCGTAGGTCGGCTACCTCATGGTCTTCATTTCAATACTCGTACACAGCACGTTCCACTCTGATATTCCCTTGTGTACTAATACTGGGGACCTTAGCTGAGATGCAAAAACTAAGCCTATTGCCTTTTTCTACAGTGGATTTCCTGCCACAGCCTGTCTATAGGGAAGCAGATGTATTTTTAATGGTGCCTGTTGAGAGCATTCTCATTTCCTACTGAGTGGGAAGATAAGGAGGCATCACATGGGTAGGTCTGTGAGCACATGCTGGGTGGTATGATCATGCGGGCATGCTCACACACTCAGCAGACATGGTCATTTGCCTTCTACCTTCCTACTGTTGTGCTTAAAATTAATAAGCTTTTATTATGTAAACTGCATAACTTAGATATGATACAATTTCCTGAAAAAGCAGGTATAACTGGGAATTTTGAAAGTTTAGGAAGCGTGATCAAAAAGTTCTCACAGCAGGTCTACCGTATTAAAGTCAAGACTTCTGGCCGATCTCACGTAAAGTACTCTTTTGTTCATGTGATGGGCTTAACGTGAGATCAGCTGCTATTTTCAGATCGCTCCTAATGATCATGTTGTGTGCCCTCTGAGACTGATGCTGGATCTGCCATAGTGTCAAAACGGCATCCTTGCTTAGGCAGCAGCCTAAGCAAGGATGCCCAGACCTCCATAGCCCAGCCACCACCTCCAGCTTATCCTGGGAAACACTTCAGCTCAGCTGCTGTAGCTGGAGATCCGGCCCTTATAACCAGCGATGGAGGGATCACATTCAAACAGAAGCTAATGTTTGCTTTTATCACAAGTTTGCAGTCTGTGCTCATAGCATAACTGGAATTCCAGGGAGCGATCTAAAAATAGCAGCCATGCTGGAAGCTATCTGGGCGTGTCACAGTTAAAAGGTAACTTTGAACGTGACAATGACCAAGTTAAATTCAGGTAATGCTTTGGATTTTTTATGATTTTGTTCTCAGAACTTCTTGATCACATCAATCAGTGACTGAAGGTTTGACCACTTTTTTGTGTGGGAGACACTCATGAGTGAATCATTAACCAGGATTGTGTTGCTTTTACCCATTTGTAAGGTGCCTGCAGAATGTGTTAACTGTCTTAGGTAGCTTCTGTTTATTTATTGTCAGCATCTCTGACTCATTTATAACACACACAAGCAGGACAGGACAAAATGCAGTGAGTCCAGGGGAGCTCCATGACATTCTTTCTCCAATATATTAAAGTTTGCTGGCAGCAGAAGAAAGCTTGGCCAGCTTCCAGTTGTTGTTGTATCTCTGGGGAAATATGGCATGTTGCATTCTTTAGGTGTGCCCCCTCTTCCTCACTTTGTCATCCTCAGGATATCACTTCAAAAGAATGTCTTCCTCTCTACATTTCCTTCTCTTCTGTGATTGGCTAATTAGTCCATCAATTCCTCCGGGTATGGGGCCAGCGAATCCATCTGTTCACAACAGACCTTCTGTCCAGAACTAAGACCTACTGGAGTTACACTTAAAGGGGACGCAGAATGATCTGACTGGTGACATTCTCTCCCAAATTAAAGCGCCCCATTTCTTTTATATCACTGGATTTGCTGCCAAATCTCTTAAGAGACCTCAGGGCTTCAGTCCAATGAGCGAGGAAAGCGTTTGAGACAACAAGTTCACAGTGTCAAATACAAGAGCTCCTTTCCAGTCCTGAAAATATTAATGAGCATTTGTTTTGTTTTCTTTTATTTTTCCTATTTCTAGTCTGTTTGTGCGATGTGTAACAGACAGAGTTGCTATTACTAATGTGGACACTAGCTGTGTGAAGTCCCAGATTCCTCCTCTTGTCCTCTTGTCTTTTCAGTAGTAGTCTTCATAGTTTTTGGGGTTGAGGCAGTAGAGGAGGGCACCTCCGAAAGAGAAGATGGTGGATCCCCATGCCAGGCCGTAGCCCCAGTTAAATTCATGGTAGATCCTCAGACTGACTGTCTCTATGAACTTGATGGGGAATAGAACCAAGCTGCACACTTGGAGCACAACTGCAGGAAAAACAGACAGTTCAGACGCAAGATGCATTATTAAAGTTGTAAAAGGACCTTCAGGTATTCCCGTGCACATTCAATAAAAATGGAATTTCTTTACATACCTGCAGAGAAAAGCATGACAGCCACAGGCTTGTAGCAGCGACTCCTGGAGCCAAAGCACAGGGAGAACAGCGCCACGAGGAAGGCGAGCAGGGTGAGGGCTGCTCCCCCCAACAGCAGAGCCAGTGTGGCGATCTGCCAGTCTGAGACGAGCACAAACACAGGGGCAGAGAGGAGGGAGAGGGTGAGGGAGGAAAACCATGAAATCACACTGAAACAGAGAGTGACACAGGTAGCTAAAAAAAGGTTACTCTGGAGAGCCGTGTCGGCGCTGCTGACAGGAGGGAGGAAAGTGGAGAGACAAGATGAGGACGGATAAAGGGAAGAAGAGAGAAGCAGCAGAATAGGTCACAGGCTGTAGTGGTTAGCCACAGTAATATTGCAATACTCAGTCCCTCAAAAGTAAATAAAATTGGTCTGCTGTTTCGTGAAAAGCTTGTGGTGAATTGCCACAGTGTAAACACAAACTATTTGTGGTTCGGAGGCTGAGCGATGCTGGCGATGGCTGGTAATGTTTCTGAGCCACCGGGGACCCATTGACGGGTTGGCAGATGAGGAATGCGAACCCATGTGGCAGACAACCCTCAAACTGAGCACAGCCCTTTTTCTGGCTGACAAGAAGCAGACAGAACACGCATGCATATTTCCAACAGTCCAGTAATGGATCCCAGTGGAGCAGAAAGGGCAAAGTGATTCTGTGAGGTGACTCTGATAATGAGTCGGCTGATGCCAGCTCAGCAGCATCCTCAGCATCTCATCCACATTTGCTCCAGAAACACTTGAGTGTGAATAACTGTCTTCCCCAATCCTTGTTGAAGTCTCACAGAGAAAACCAAACAGAAGTACGAAAAGAAAGCAGCTGTGAAAAGCAGAAAAATATGATAGAAGGCTCCTTTTTGTTTTCGATGCCTTGCCTTGTTCTGGAGAAAACAGTTTTTCTTAGTCTTAATTAGCCACGGGACACAAAATGAGGACTGTTGAGAGACAATATATGTTATTGTTTAGAGATTAGGGGTCTCTTTCATAGCTTTACTGTTTACTTGCGGAAACAGGAGGTCTGCATGTAAACAGGAGGAGGATATTATGATGAAGCATTTGATTACACAGGAGGAAGTAATTTAAAGTACAGTGGGTGGAAAAAGGTAAACATTAAAGCATAAAGGGGATTGGGCTCTGTATACACGGCTCAATATTACAGAGTGTGGAAAAGTTTACAATGACTGAATTACATTTATTTAGTCTTTTTTTAGTACGTGTACAAGGTATTGTTTATTATGGAGTCAGGGAAAGAAAAAAAAAAAAAAGATTAAGCGTGGCCGAGAATACTTCCTCTCTACTGAGGCAGAAAATCATTAAAACAGCAGAAGAAAGTGACGGAACATAAGCTGCTTAAAATACAGTTCCCACTCTTGTTGGAGGGAAACATTATTCGAGGGGCCAAGCAGCTCGAATATAAACAAACATCAACTACTTCTGACCAAATATGGCTCAGGATTTAGAGTTTAAAAAATGGGCCCTGTCACCACAGGATGTTGGAGAGAGCCCACAAAAAGCAGAGCACCACTTTTTCTTTCAGCCTCCCTGCTTTCACAACCAGGCCCCCTTAAAGACTGACCCCCTTGCTGTTGCCTCTCAGCAGAAAGGGACGGTTACAGTGACTTGACCTGCAGCTGTCAAAGACCCATCGCTGTTGAGATACTGTATCTTCCCTGGGTCATTTTGGAGCCTGCAGCCCAGCCGGCGCGCAACTTTATCAGCACGCTCATGAAAACAGCAGGATGCAGAAAGTCATCTCATCTCAGAATTGGAACGGATCCTGTTCGCTGTGCGAGAAACACAGCCAGAGTTAGGGTGCTTAAAGGCTTTGACGAGCAGGAAGCGCCAAACTATTAATCTGAGCCCCGCACGATAACAGATGGAAAAGGAGATACAGTACACAAGATCCAATCTGAGCATTAATTATGGTCCTCTGTACGGATGTCAGGAACTGCTGAAGTGTTAAGCAAATAAATCCTTCAAGGCCCCCCAATTCAGTTGCTTTGTCTCAGACAATTGTGGAAGATCTGTGTCACAGAAGTGCCTCGAGTGTCTCTCTCTCTCGCACTGTCACACAAACTCAGCCTCACTCTCTCAAGGCAGCAGGATGAAGGATTGTTTGAAGAAGCACCATCTTCAATCAGAGGCTCCAGGTTCATGTCCTCTGTGTCTCTGAGCTGGGGCACTGAGTCCCATAGTGTTGGTATGTGGCCAGCACAGTTCTGTGACCTCCCATAAAGAGAAAGCAGGCACCCAGAATGGGATAGCTAACATATTACATTATTAATATGCTTTGCCATCACTGCATCTCACTGAGCTGGACGTGCTCACACTCTGGCTCCACATTCGCATCCTGATCTCGCACCACCCTGGCATCAACACACACTGCTGTTGCTGCACAACCGTTCTACATTCCTGGCCCTATGTTGAGTCTGTAACGTTTATACTTGACCACCGACAGCTCCTGACTAAATGTGTGTGTGTCTGTCTGAGAGAGAGAGAACCAGACAGAGAGGATATCCTATCCTATATGCATCTGTATATTTTAAACACTAGAGTATGTAATGAGGCCATACTTCATGTCTACCTGACAGCATAGTATTACGGTTTAAGGAGAACTCTGTGCAGAACAAGTTCTGAGTGGCCAGCTGCTGTTTCAGAGTAACAGGATTTATTTAATGCCGGAAGCATGACACTGAGGAAATATCAAGGGTTGATAAGGGGCGGGGGGTAGTTAGAAACTGATTACTGGGATTCAAATCAATAAGCCCTAGTCAAGCACAAGCCTGAGGAAATGGGAAGTTCACTGTGTGCATTTACTGTGGTATGCTGCTGCTGCTGAGAGCTGACACAGAGACTACGTGTCTTTATATGGCACCAAAGTGCACTTTGTCTGCGCTGACAGAGGAGGAATGGGGCCAGAGTGGCCCGCAGTTACTCATCTCAGACAGAAAGAAAACATTTTGTCAGACTAACAAAAACGCAATTCACTACTCAGCACGCAGGAGCCGGTCAGAGACAACAACAACAACAACAAAAAAGAAATACAGGAGTAAACACAGACAGGAAATGTTAGATAGTCTACTCAGGGATACGGCAGGATAAACCAGCATAAGCGTTACCCATATTTACAAGAAAAAACCCCTCTCTGTTTGATCAGGTTTGACATTTTTGCTTTTATTGTGTTGCCAGATGGATTATTATCTACAAGCTGTGGCTTTCATTCGAAATGTCATGAAGGGCTGTTGCACTGCATTTCATATGTATTAAATATTTTGTACAGCGCTACAAACACACATTCAACTAGCGATAGGATCAATTTTCTGAAAGTCCAGCCAGCTTCTCTTTTTCTTTCTCACAGTGGATTAGTAGCTGTGATGGAAATATGAAATGCTTCCAGAAAAAAAACTAAATGAGGGACTCCATAAATTAAAAAAAAAAAAAAAAAGTTTCTCTAATAGAGAAAATCGGCATTTCTGGAGTGTTTCAACTTGTTTCCCTGGTTACTAATCTGCAGGCATCTGGATCTCGGGGGAGTTCTCTGCTCTGAGTTGCCCCTGCTCCTTGGCCGGTGAAAAAACCCACACAAAGGCTCATTTTGATCGCAACAAAAGGCCAAATGAAACCCCAGCTGGACCGCTCCTGGCGAGGCAACATTCCCACATCATTCTGTGGCGCACTGGGTAAACGTTTTAAGGAAAAAAGAGTCAAACAACCTAGAAAGAAACCAAAGCGTCTTATTAATCAGACTTGTGAGACTTAACTTTTTCCTGTACTCGATTATTTCCCAATTGGAGAGCAGTGCGCAACACACCGTTCCAGATCCTATTTCATGCAGAAAAGTTCGGCACTTTAAATTAAACAGGCAATAGCTAATTATAAAGTAATTAACATCTAGCACTCTCTGGGGTGATGTTTTATAATTCTCACCCACAGAACAGATTGGTTCAGCAGTGCACTCTCCGCAGGGACCCTTTGTTATCCCTGAGAGCTGTGCATCGCACTTCCATTTGAATATGAATGTGGGTGTCTGTCTGCGCCCACAATCCTGCCATTTCGAGGGTGAAGCATCCCTTTAAACTAAAACACTCATCTGGTTTAAAACTTCCAACCAACATGGTGGCACGTCGCCCCAGCAGCAGCCAGTGTTAAGTGTGTCTGTGCGGGCACATGAGCGTCTTTCTCACCCGTGGCCAGCGTGCTGTTGCAGGACCAATCCTCAGAGCTGACGGGCTTCCAGCAAGACACCCACAGGGACAAGAAGTACTGGTCATCCGCGGTAACCCACGCCGGGCTCAACATGGCACCGACATCCAGGCAGAGAGCGAGAAAGACGCACACAAGTCCCACCAACTTCAGGGGCGTCAACGCCGTCACCCGCACCTCCTCTGTGCCGCTCACGGATGAAGCCATGTCTAAAGTATCTTACTCATTAAATAAGAAGTAGTAGTAGAAAAACAATGAAACAAATGCGGGGTATGCGCTTTTCCTTAAATCGTAAACCTTGAACCAGTAAGAACTTGTGCTTGCTTCCCCTTGCTCGTGCAGTGTGGTGGCGAGCCTCCGCTCACTCTGCGTCCTGAGCCCAGAGGACGCTGCCGCACGGTGTGTGTTGTTGATCCGGCGCTCTGCCGACGGGACCGTGCTGCGAAGCTCTAAAATAACGGTGTTGCACCTGCTGGGTCCTAGTGCCAGAACACACACACGCTCTCTCTCTCTCTCTCTCTCTCTCTCTCTCTCTCTCTCTCTCTCTCTCTCTGTTTCACAACAACATTGTGTGTCTGTAGGTGGTTTTCTAATGACTCTCATTGATAACCAGACAGACTTAGGAACTTTTACATATTCTCCTGCTTGCTGACTTGAGATCAGTTACATCTGTGTGTACTTATCTTACAGACCCCATAGTGCTTTATCACCCCAATAGAGCACTTTGTTCTCAGACTGTTGGCTTACTTGTGGTTCCAGGATAATTGAAAGTAATTTGTGAGACTTTAGCTTTAGCTCAGTTGGATTTGGGCACCAGACACTCTCTTAGGCTAAAAAAAATGTATTTTTCATGAAGTATATGGAGGGCTGGATCAGGGGACCCTGAATCCTCCCTTAGTTATTTTGCAAAAGGCCTAGGCTGCTGGAGGCTTCCCAAGATGCAGTGAGTGTTTCTTCTCAACTCCCTGTGTGTTTATGCACCCTTCTATTAAATCTTTGGTTATTATTAATTTCTGGCTTTGTCTTTCTTGTCTTTTGTCCTGTCTCCCTCCCCTAGCCCCCAACTGGCCACATACCTGAGAGGTATGTTTGACATATTTTTGACAGATTTTAGGCCAACAAGTCATTTAAATTCTCGCGACGATGGATGCCTTATGCATAAGGTAGCATTTTAGTGCAAGAGGCTGAGCTACTCTTAACTAATTTGTAATTATGTATATTTAACTGTGTGTTATTTCCTTCTGTGCAATTTAACAATAGCTTTCACTGGATGCCTAAATACATGCCATAGTGTGAGTGTTACAATAGGTGTGAATTAAATGTTTTATTGTCTGTTACTGTTTTTGTTTCATAGATTCAACAAGATATTGGAAATATTCCTCATAGCTTTTGGTTCATACTAGCATGATAGCATCACACAGTTGCAACCACGTGACGTTTACAGACCATCTCTTTAAATGCTACATATGCTATGTGGGAGAAATCCCAGTAGATCAGCAGACCGTCTGGCACCAACAACCATGTCATGCTCAAAGTCACTTAATCTTCTTTTCTTCCTCATTCTTATGCTCAATTTGAACTTCAGGAGGTTGTCATGTCTATGTCTACATGCTTACATGCATTGAGTTGCTCCCATGGAATTAATTAATTAGATATTTTCTTTAACAAGCAGTTGAAGAGGTGTACTTAGGTAAGGCAGAGAGCGTTTGGACATGTGTAGAGAAAGCATAGTGGATATTTGACAAAGGATGTTGAAGATGGAGCTGCCAGGAAAGCGGAAAAGAGGAAGACCTCAGGGAAGGTTTGTGGACGTGGTGAAGGAGGGCCTGCAGAGGGTTGGTGTGAAAGGATGCTAGAGACAGGGTGAGATGGAGGCTGATGATCTGCTATGGTGACCCCACAGCAAGTCTTCTGCAGCCAAAAGAAGTAAAAGATGAAGGCTGGGCTTTTGTTCATTCACTTTCACTTTAAGATCATCTTCCATTTAGGTCAGCTTTGTTCTGATTGGCTGCCCTTCCCACACACAATGTTTATCCAGCAGGTGGAGCTGCTGTGATAAGATCACTTTAAGGACATCTCCACACAATGGCATCATCAAGAATGCTTAGAGCAGTCTGAGGTTGTGGATCACAGCACAGACACCAACCTTATAATGTTAAACTTTAGCAAATTAGGAAAAGCATTAAAGGTTTACTTTAAACCCCTTATTCACTCTCTCTCTCCCTGTCTCACACAGACAGACACACACATACACACAGAGCACATACATACGCAGCTAGAAGGCTGCTCCTGTTCTTTCTAATTGAACTCAGTGATTTTTTGTCTCTAGGGACGAATCTTGGAATTAATTCATATTGATCACAAATGCACCCTGAGAGAAACATAGATGAGAATATTGTTGAAGTAAATTAACTTCATAGCTACATTTAATTAGAAATGCACCATCAGCATCTGTATTGGAGTCCTTGTTAAATTAGACAGTAATTGTCACGGCAAAGGAAACTGAAAATAAAACATTTTAAAAAACGTTTTCAGTTTCATGAACCAGTACATTGACATTGTGTGCAGGTCTACATGGTGATGGGGAAAAAAAATCTCATTTGACTGTGTGTGTGTGTGTGTGTGCGTGTGTGTGTGTGTGCGTGTGTGTTTATATTCACCCATCCAGCCTCTCCTGATTACAATCTGTTTTCATCAGTAATGATGTTGAAAGACTTTGCCGGCAGGAACATTTGACCTACACTTTGGTAAGACACACACAAACAAACACACCCGCATACCGCACGACAACATATCTCATCAGTGTTAATATACTCCTCGGAGTTGCATATTTGATTGCACAGCTAAGGCACAAAATATCAATGCTTAGATTGAACTGTTTAAAATGACTGACACAGAACACTGAGCAAAAGTTAAACCATGTGGAAACAAAGCGAAATTAACTACTGTATCTTCCTCTGCAATCAGGAATTGGAAAATGTGGTGACGTGAGCAAAAAATGAAATGTCAGGCAAATCATTCTCACTATCTGAGATTTGAAGTGAAATTAGATTTTAAATGGTGCACCTCTCGGCTCGGCATCCTTTTGCTGCACCATCTGGTAAATATTAACGTACCAACATCTCAATCCAAACCAAACAGAATGTCCCTGATAATCTTCTGGACTGCATTTGGTTTCTACTTGATTGATAAAGCAGGGAACTGAAAACTAACATAGTTCTCCTCTCTCAGTCTCTTTTAAAGTAAATACTAAACAACACGTTATCAACAAAAAGATGAAACATTAAATGACCAATTTTTGCATGTAAACACAGAAATAAGTGGCCAGTAATTATAATGAAATTAATATTTAACAAATGCTGATATGATATAATAAACAGATGGTATTATTTAAAATTATCCAGGCCAGATTATTCATTTGTATGTTTTAGATTAAATAGTGTCATTTAAAAACGAGACAGAATGCACAGCAAACGAGATTAAAGTGAATTTGACATCTGACATTTGTTGTAACTGATTATTGATTATAAAACCAAAATCAAGCAGCAGAAATAAAAATTGAATGAAAATGGGATTGATATCAGATTTTAAAAAAATCATTTTTAGTGTCATCTATTTTATGCTAATTTGGAATTAGTTTAACTGTTGTTATCATATATATATATAATCAACTAATAGGAACAAAGTTAGCATGGGTTAGATTTATTGTATTTTATTATTTTCTTTCACTTTTTGTTTTTAATTCTGTTTAGTTTCAATGTCCTTGTTTCATTTCAGCGTCCATGATTTGAAAACATGTAGGTTTAGTTTGATATTTTTTAGCTTCAGTCTTTTTAATTATTATTGT
>VOQK01042404.1:56480-72589 GCA_015052645.1 Benitochromis conjunctus | reverse complement strand
ATAGCACAAAAATGGTTTGTATCAAGTGTGCATGGGTGTTAAACCAATGCTTTAGTGAAGGTCGGTACCAGTTTATACCACTTCGAGACCCAAGTAGACAGTGTCAGATAACTTGTACGTAATTTTATCTTTCATTTGAATACGTCCTTGTCAAAAATCCTTTTTGTGTTTTCATTTTAAAGCTCTGCAAATGTTTTTATTGCAATACAAAATTTTACTCAAAACCTTCATTAGAGCGTTTGTGACTAGTCAGAGTTGATCGTTATACATTTGCTGTGGTTTAAGGAAATTTAAGGAAAGGAAATTATTCACCAGCCTCCCATTTACTTCAGCTCAGCCTGCAGATGGCTCGAATTAGGGTTTTACCTGTAAATAGGAAATGGATGTCAGGACGTGGCATAATATGCCTTAAAGCATGTTAAAAGGGGTGACTTGCCAAACCAAAGCATTGGTCCATCTTTAGTAAACACTTTTGAATGTTCTTGGTACACCAGAAGGACAGCAGTTATAAGAATCTCTGCTTTGTATATTCGTCATTACCTGCTTATATTTTGGGAACGCACGTAGTTCCTGCTGTCCTCATGAGGTTAGAGGTGTCTCTGTACTGTTGAATGGTCAGGGCTCACTGGCCCATGACCACTAGTGGGGCCACCGACAGCTGCTCACAGCCTGCTTTAACTGTGAATCATCTTCCTTCCCTTTTACCCGACAGCAAATGTACCTTCTGGATGTGACTACAAGAAACTGTAGCTGTGCTACTTTTACTAACTGTGGAGTGACTTGCACATGAATGTGGGACAGAAAGCAGCAGAGACAGGAACTTTGGGAGGAAAGGGGTTGTCAAGGGGAAGCTGGGAAGCTTCTGTATTTAAAGTCACCATGGATAAAGTCTATGATTAGCATGAGTAATGTACCTATGTAACTGTGTATAGTCTGTGTGCAAACATTACAGTGAGGCATTTTTTTTTTTTTTTTTTAAAGCTTAAAAGGCCAGTGAATGCATCGGTGTTGATGTAACAGTAGTGTAGTAGGTTGTGAATAACGAAGGGACTTTGTGTTAAGCTTAAAATGAGCTGTTTAATGAAAAGTAGGACAGTCTGGTTTCACATTTGCTGTGTCACTCAGCGGTAACAATGGCATTGTAATGTTCAGAAAAAGTGCTCAGTCTATATGCAATGCTGCTGCATACACTCTAAAACCAAATATGTTTTCACTAATACTGATAATTGTCACACAGTTCCTCTCCACACACAGCAGAGCACTGTTTGTGACTTGACCTTTGAGCCTCAGCACTTGCTATGACACTGAGCTGAGTCGTGCTGTAGAGGTAGCAGTTTTGGTTAGGTCACGTGTTGTACTGTTACTTAACAGAACCCTGTTTTTTTACAATGCCTTATCGAAAAAAAAAAAAAGTTATATAATACTGAAAGTAAGGGAGCTTGTTATAAATCTTTCACTTGTGCAAAAGCTTGAATTAATTTGTAATAAAATATTTAAAATGCGCTTCGTGCTGCATGAATGTTTCAGCGTCTCGAGAACATTTTCGGTTTGTTTGGGCGAGCACTTGAAGTTGTTTCTACAGCTCTTCTCTTCATCGCTCGACTCCCCTCGTGTATCATTACTCAAAGGGCAAAATTATTCATCGCTAAGTGTTTTTACAGTCTCTCGCAGCCGGATCAAACAAGTGAGAGACAAAGATTCATACGAAGGATTGAATGCAAACGTGTCCAGTAGTAACTGATTTTCACTTTATATTAAATAAACAGATGAAAAGAAGAAAATAACTCAGAATCGAGCGGAAAAACAAGGCAAAAGCTAGAAGTTCTTTTTAGACAAATGTGTTCTGGACAGATTCTTGTTTCCATTTGGCCACCTGGCCTGTGATTCATGTTCATCCTCTCTGTGGAACATGATCCAAAATCCGAGTATTGTTCACTGCTGTGCAAACAAACCATAAAGTGGTTCATTAACCACAAATCAAAGACCAACCACAAAGTAAATGGGCTTCAACACAGAGCAGTTCATATCCATTTATTTATTTTTTTTGCCAGAAATAGTCATAATTGTGGACATATGCACTTTTGACATTGAAACTGGTTTTATTAACATTAGATAGCAGAGTTGACACAGTGGCTCAGTTTGTCCTTTTCCCCTCCTTTTCAGGTTTTTGTTGAAAACAAGTAGAGGAGAGCTCTAACAGCTTTAAGCAGAGCAAGCCACATTTAGCCCAGGCATATACGGGGGAAAAAAAACAACACACACACAGACGTTTAAAGGGGCACAATGGAAGTGTAAGATGACCTGAAAAGGAGGTCACCCATTAAGTCACATTATTTGGTCTTGTTTTCCTTTGCTAGGCAGCAAGCAATGGCACAAAGCTCAGCAGAGTTTCTCATTATCATGTTAGAAATCAGGATCAAGTTTTACCAAGGCTCAATTGACAATATGAAATAGAAAAAAAGTCTCCAGACAACTACAGTGCGCCTCGATATTATAAAAGCAGTATTAAATGTTGCCGAGCTGGTCAAACAGGTCAGCTGTAGAAAATAGACGGTTTCCTGCATGTTTTTGTCCATACTGACATCTAAACCCAGGGGCGCTCTGGTCACACCCAGTCCTTGGGGTTTCGTAACGCATCCAGCATCTCAGCCTCCCGGGTGCCTTTGGCAGGCTCGTGCATGTACTCCCACCTGAGGATGAAGAGCGATTCTGTTACCATGCAACGCGGACAGCTTGCTGTCATTACACAAGCGAGGTACAAACGGTCCTTTAAAGAGGCACCAGCTTACCTTGCGGTGAGTGGGAGGGACATGAGGATGCTCTCGATTCTTGAGCCAGGCGTGGCCAGGCCAAACTTCACTCCCCTGTCATACACCAGGTTGAACTCCACATACCTACAACGCAGCACATCATTACTGTAGGATCAAAACTCAAGGTTTTTTGTGCATTAAGTTCAGGTTTTGATTTATTTAAGGTAATCAAGTACCGTTGTAATTTGTATTTATTCATTTTGTTTTCTTTGTTTGCTTTTTAAATACACTTTAAGTTTGTGATGCAGTTAAAATCAGATAAGGGCAGCATGACAAATGTTTACTCTCATCATCCATTACCTACTGCTACATAATGTATGCATATTAAGTAAATAATTGGACATGAATAGTTTATTATATAATATGTTACAGGCAGCTCATTCCCTTTTTTTCCACAAGTTTCTTTGAAAATATACAACATTTTTGGGTCACCTTGGAAAAAAGCCAGATGTGAAATGTAAAAGTGAGGTCAGAAGTCAAATATGACATGATATCTGGATGCAAAACTGATATTTAGAATCCCCATATACCAGTATCAGTTCGTAAATGTTGCTAATACAAACAGAGGTAGCAGAATTTTAAGCAAAGATAAAAGACATTTGATCAAAGTCTGACTTTATTTGACCTTGAAGAAGCGATCAGAGGTCCAAAGTAATGTGATATTTAGAATCCCCATATATCACTCCCTGCATGCCTGCATGTTGTCAGTACAAACAATGGCAGTAAGAAACAGTTTTATATAGCTCAGTATAGCATTATTATCACTCTGACCTTCAGACCAGTCATTTACCTTGAAGGAGAGGTCAGAGGTCCAATGTTACTTGATATTTTAAATCCTTATATGGTGCTTTCTATATGTTGCCAATACATACCACACTGAACTAATCTGAACAATCTAATCACTCTTCCGGTTTCCAGCTTACTAACGTACTTCGCGTTCTCAAACTAGCCCTTTAAGTCATTCTCTGTGTTGTTAGTCTCCAACTAGATGACTCCCTGCCCTCGGCACTGAGCTCTGCCAGGATCCTCACCAGCTTCTGACCACACTGGCTATGCAGTGAGTGTCTTCACGAGAGCTCTTTTTTAAGTAGCTGAATCATACAGGTGAAGAAAGACTAAACACGAGAGACTGTAAACTGGTTGCAGTGACTGGCAGTCACTGCAACTGGTGGTGAAGAAAGTCTGTGGCTGATGAGGTTTAAGAGGCATGAAAAACATGAGGGACTGACTTAGATCAGCTTCCAAAATCACCTGGAAACTATAACCTAAAAAAATGTCTGTGAACCATTTAGACTTTTTTTTTTTTTTACAATTTTGTTTATTTGAGCTCAAATATTCTTAAAGAATAATCTGACTAAAAAAATATTAAACTTTGATATTTTACTTGTTGTAGAAAATGAGCAAAGGTGCAAAACTAAGTGAACCTTTGTTTTCAGTGTCTAGTGTGGATCCCTCCTGCAGTAATAACTGTAACTAAAGCTTTGTGTCAATCAGACCTGCACATCGGCCTGAAGGACCTGTAGCCTATTCCTCTGTAAAGAACAGCATCACCTCTGGGATGTTTGTGTGTTTCCTTGCATGACCTGCTCACTGCGAGTTCTTCTGCAACATTTCTGTTGAATTAGCGTCAGGACTCTGACTCAGCCATTCCAAAACATTCTCTTTATTCTTCTTCGACTCTTCTATGATAAAAAGACTTATGTGTTTAAGGTCACTATATTGATGTGTGAATTTTATTATTTGTGTAAAATGTTTTCCATCCAAGATGAGCATGAACAGCTCTTTGTTGAAGACCTCAGAAGTCTTGTTTGTAGACTTCCACAAAGACCTACGGTGAAAATCAAACTCCCTGAAAGATCCCTGATGCAATCAACTGTGTTCTCTTTATTTACTGTGTGGACTACTCTGAGGTCTTTTAAGTGTCTGCTACTCACCGGCCTCGTCGAACCTGCTGCCAGTCCTTCTCCTCATCAGTAAAAGAGTCACTGAGATGTTTGTACACAATGGGCAGATAGCAGGGCACCACAGTGCGGGCACAGCTCTTGACGAAGCTGAACACCTCCTCCTGATTCGGGGAGTCCAGGTCGTCAAAGAAGATTCCTCCTATACCGCGGCTCTCTCCTCTGTGGCGGACGTAGAAGTACCTATCACACCTGGACAACATGCAATAATATATACTGAGACAAAAGCAAAGTCAAATAAATAGCCAAATATATGGCATAAGGGCAACTACAGAAAATCAGTACTGATGACAAATGAATTTCGACTGATATATCAGCTGCTATTGGATATTTGCCTACATGGTGATATCAGTATTTGTAATGACCAACTAATGAAAGTTTAGAAAGTAAACTAAAACATAAAAAAAAAACTAAAGATGCAAGAGAAATGCCCTTTCAACCACGTTATGAGCATTGATGTTCCACAGTTTGTCCACCAGAGGGCACTCTGTAGCTTCTCTGTTGGCAACACTTGCTTGGATCACCACAAACACACCAAATGATCTCAACAGATAGAATAAAACAGCAGTAATATCTTAGTAAGGACTAAAAATAAATACATGTGGAAAATATGAGGGAACTCTGTTTATGTTTTCTTTTTCCTGAAAGAAAAAGGAAAATATCAACTGATATATCAGACTTTTAAATATCAGTATTGGTATCAAAGCTCTTATATCAAATGGGCTTGAAATGAATTAACAGCAAATCACCTGAAAGCATATCTGTAGAGACTGTAAACTATGCTCAAATTAGCCTGTGCTACATTTAGCGGATGACGTCTCAATTAGAGGAAAGGCATATTTATCAAAACATCAGATTATTCCTTAAATGCAACTTTAGATTCATAAATTTTACTTCATACAGCAAACATCAGATAAACCGCACCCATCATTTCCCTACCCACTGAAGTCAATCCCTGACTAACGTCTTGGCTCAACGGTTTTTCTGCAACTGCAGATTTTAGACAAAGACTTCCTCTTATCATCACTCCACAGTGGGGATACACCCAGTGTAAATCCACACGCAGATGCATACGTGCTGAGGGATGCACATGCAAGTGGAGGGGATGAGCAGAGGACTAATTAAACCGTACCATTTCTTAAAGTCGGGGTAGTACTGTGGGTGGTGCTTGTCACAGGCCTCCTTCAGGGTTTTGTGGAAGTGAAAGGCATCTTCCTTATCTATATACACCGGAGTCAGGTCTGTGCCTCCACCAAACCACCACTGCTTAGTGCCTGGAACAAAGAAGACAAGCCAGACAAGGAAGAAGGAAACAAGGGTTTTCATTCATTCACACACTCAGTTGTGCCACTGACACTGAGAGACAACTGCTGACGTAAAAAAGGCCTAATGCTTACCATCTTCCTCTTCAATCTCAAAGTATCTGTAGTTGAAGTGCACAGTGGGAATGTGGGGGTTTTTGGGGTGGATAACGGAGCTTACTCCCATGGCAACAAATGGTAGTTTACCTGGGGAAAAAACAAAATAAAGATACCAATATTAAAGTTTAAACCGCTGTATCGAGGGTTAAATAATGCAAATACCAGTAGTCAAAACTCACCATCTTTCCCTTTGAGGACCTTTCCTCTGCTCCTCATCTGCTTTGCAGCCTCCTCTGTCAGGTTCCCAAACACCACTGACACATTAACACCCGCCTTCTCAAACACCTTTCCATCCTGCATCACACAGCTGATGCCTCCACCACCTGACACAGACAGTCAGTTTACTTTTGTTTGTTTTTTTAAGCATATATAGTCATGTTACACTCTGTTACACTGTAAATTGATATTTTATGATAAGCAGAAGCGCCTCACCGTCCTTCCTCTCCCAACGGTCAACCCTGAACTTCCCACCGTCCACCTTTTCCAGAGCTTTGCAGAAGTCGGCCTGGGTCTCCATGATCAGCATCTCCATCTTCGTACGCATCTCGTCCTTGTTCCCCTGCAGCACACTAATGTCCGTCACCGGCGGAGACATAAAGCCCCGGGATCTCTGAAGAATGTCCCCCTCTTCCTCTGTATCCTTTGCGGCTCGGGGGACCCTGGTTGCCATCTCTGCGCGCTGGAAGTGGTCAGTGTTAGCTAAAAACCCCGCTACGGCCGCTGCTGCTGTTACTGCTGCGGCTCCGCTGAGAGCTAGGGCTCCCCTCCTGGTTTTCCCGGATGCGGACCTGCCTGCGGTCCCATGGGACATGAACCTCACGCCGGTACCCCTCGAAAACCATCTCGTTCCCGGAAGCAAAGGCACTGACCGACTGTGAGTGGAGGCTAGCGGCGAAACTGACTCTCCAGCACTAGCGAGCCCCTTTAACTGAGAAGTTAAACATCGTCTCACGGCAGTGTGAGCCGTTTTGTTTACCGAGTAAAAGACGATGGTGGCCATCTGTGGATAAAAACCCGATTTTCTGTCAGTGTGTCCGGCCGTTGCCTGACAGTGTGTTCTCACGAACTACTTAATATTGTGTCAGAAGTTTCACCTACGTGATATCAGGCATGTTTTAGATGAAGGGGCGTGGTTTGTCAAACGAGATAAAAGCAACATGGGAAATGTCGTTCTCCATTATCGCGGTGCCGAGCTCAAAATGATGAATGCCTACACAAAACTCCAAGACCCAGAATTCAGTGCGCCACACAAATGTTGCATTCAAAGACTTGTGATATATTGTTTAGGGATGTATTTAAGGACTTCTGTTTCTCATACGACTGTTTATAACAGGCAGTCCTGTTGAGCTTAATTTAGACGGGAAATCTAACTTCGACGACGTAACCGGAAACCCCATTTAACCCTAACGCTGCAACCTCCCACTTCATTCAAGTCATTGCGGGATACAGGTTACATATCCTGGGAGGTGCATGGAAGTTTATTGGGTAGGGTAGGATTAAAAGGAGTTTCTGCTTACTTCCCAAGTTATGACATAGATTTGCAGCAGAAGTCTAAATCAGGCATTACTCTTTACCAGTGAGTCAAATTATAAAATAAGCTGTTTCTCTGTCACAGTACAGTCATCTGTCAATGTGACTTAACTGAGAAATGCACCAAATGTGAGCTGTAATGTGAAGTGTAATTCAAAAGTTACACGAAAAGTCACGCTAGAAATAGGGTGTCAAACATAAGGCCCAAGGGCCAGAATAGGCCCAGCACAAACTCCAGTATGGCCCACTAGATGTCTTTGGAAAATGTGATGGACGGCAGTTTGGACTTCTAACTGTACTTTCATAAGTTTTACAGCTTTTTCTACTGAAAAAGACCACCATGGCCATTCAAACCACACCAAAGTAATTAAGAAATAATATAATTGTTTTTACTATGTACTATAGAAATGTATTATTTTTTTAAAGCTTTTCCTTATTTTGAAGTGGATGCTTTTGTAAATTAGCAAAAACTTTGTGTTTAATAATTACAGCACCGTCTGGGCAATGAGCTACCAGAACTTTTACTGTAATTTTACACATTAATTTCTTACAATTAAAACAACATTTCTGGATCTTACATGTAAAATCCCCAGGCTGTATGGCTTCTCATCTTATACCTTTTTATCATTATTTGTAACAACTTAAGAGTTTCAGATTAGCTTAAGGTTTGTGTTTAGGGCTTAGACACACTGAGCTGCACAGTTGGAGGTTGTCAGTTCTGTGAGGCTTCAGTGTTAGTTTCTGACCACTTAAAGAAGAAGCAGTTGGGAGTAAAAGGGCAGAGAAAGGGTCTGATAGTGACACAGGAAAGGTAATAAAGTGTGTGTGTGTGTGGGGAATACAGAAAAAAACAGGGGTTATGAGGAAGTGGACAGATAATAGGTAAAGAGAAGGGATGGTGAGAGGGTGGATGGAGATGGGAATGGGGAGGAGGGATGAATGAAGGCTGGGGTAGATAAAAAATGTTAAGGGAAGGGTGGAGACAAAGCAGAGGCATGGGAAAGATAAAGGAAAGTAATAAAGAAATAAAAATAACAGGCATACACATTTAAAGTGGGAAGGGATAGGTGTTTGATGGGACTGGGGCTGTAAAAGGGGTCAGATTTTTGGTGGGGTCCCTTCAGTTCTTTCAAAGACCCAGGAATATATTTCTCAAAGATTTCTATTTTGATTACCTCTGAAGCTGTTGTTCTACATTAGTGCCTTGAGGCAACTGTTATTGTGATTTGGTGCTATATAAATAAAACCTATTTGAATTGAATTGAACATTATCAACTATGTCCTTCAGCTTTCCTCTTCACAGGGCCTTCTTGTGGTTGTTTACAGTGTTTAGCAGGAAAGTCTTTTCCTGCCCCCCCAGACTTGACCCTGATTAGTACCACTTGGTTGTTGTCTCTCTTACTGCTCAGAAATGAGGCCCTTTCCTCTTCTGTTTAATCTCTGCTCTTTTAGCTGTCTCTGTTAGTGGACTAAAGCAGCCTTAACTTTGAAGATTTCCTACCTGCTGTGCCAGACGGATCTCAGCCTCCTTTGTCTTCTTTTCACTATTGCATGGCCACGGAAACACATTTCACTGTGTGTAATGAGACAATAAATGTACATTGGGAGTATCACCCTGAATTACACATAGTATAAAATGTGAAATATCTATGGGTGTTTTTTCTCTGTAATTATTCATAAATCTATTTTAAATACTTTACTAATGTTTTTTTAAACAAAATATACATTGAACACATACAGCAACTTGGCACTGACTCAAGAATTCCACATTTACACAATAAAGATTATTGATTAAACAGTCACCTATATTACTATTATTTACTAGCAAGGCTCTGTGCAAAAGCAAAAGACACTGATAAGGAAAAAAGTCAATAACAGGCTAATCTGGATCAAACAGTGCTAGCGATACATGGTGTAACACCTGTAATACCTTACTAATCCCTAATACTGTGACATTTTTTAAAAAGTATATATTTCCAGTGGCTAGCTTGATAAAATTGAGCTTTCTTGCTGAAAAAAAGTAACTTGTACCCATGTAGTGTGCACTGTTGGTTTTCTTGTCAGGTGCTGATTCTAATCATCCACTAGTTTTATTTTTCTTTGTTTAATGGACTCATATATAAAGAAATAAGAATGTGTATGCCAACTATTTGCACTGTTGTGCTGTACTCATACAGAGATTTCTTTAGAACTGGGTTTGTAATTCTCACTGTAGAAAAAGAGGCAATATTCTAAGTGCAGTCTACCCTGTCTCAAATTTATGCTTCAGTTTTTAGTCATAAAAATGTGCAATAATTGAAAGTGCTACAATCGCACAAAGGGGTCCAGTTGATCTAGATTAGTGCTTTAAATTTAATCGACCTCGCTATGCCTGAAGGAACAGATAATTAATTTAATTATCCCCACTTTATTAAATATTTTTGCTATCTTATAATTTAGATAAATTATCGTATAATTCACATCTTAGTTTTTTAAAATAGCTTCTGGCCTTTTCCTCACGTTTACACTGTGTCCATGGAGATTTTCTTTTCTTTTTTGTGAATGCGTATTTAGTGGTTTGCGTGCGCATGCGCATGTGTAAAGCGTGTTGCTGGTCTCTATGACGACGGGTCTATTAAACCTTTTAGGGGCCGTGGAGAGACTTGAAGCAGATTATGTGCACAGGTGTTGCTCCACAGGCTGGCGGGCACATTGCAGCCCAGTTAGATGGCGTGAGAGTCACCAAACGCGGCGACTCGATTTGCTGTTTTACCGAAACAGGAAGACGACGAGAGAACCTGCTGCTGGTGAGTTTAACATCAGTGTTGTCACATTTTACACTGCTGCTTGTTCGCAGTAAAAACCGATCGATGTAATCCATAAGGGTACAAAGACTGCTCTACAACTTGCCCTCTGCTGTGTTTGTTTTTATAAACCATGAAGATTTTGAAAAAAAACCCCAAAAACCCACACTTTCTGTTTTTGTGTGTTTTAAGCTGCCTGGTGGAAGTGAAGGTGGCTGTGACTCAAAGCAGATATGCACCGAATCAAAAGCTCTTGTAAATATATAGATGTTAGCAAGTGAGGGATATATAGGTATTAAAAACAAACAAGCACACAGCAAAAAAGAATAGTTAGATTTTGACAGCCATGCAATGCTGATCTAATACATGTGATGGCGACAAAGCCCTGATAAAGAGTTATACCTAATATAATAATTTACCCACTTAAAAATGGCTTTCATGGAGTTTTTACATTACGTGGCAAATAAAGGTGCTCACAAAAGCTACAATACAGAAATATTTGGAAAGGTTGCCTTTTGATTTGGATTGCCTGTTGTTATTTTTCTTAAAGCACAGGCCCACTGTAAATAACCCTGGTCTGCCTTTATATGCCGATCTTTGCATCAGTCTTTATACTTAATGTTAACGCCCCTGTTAGTTGTGCCCAGGTCGTTGGACATCAGCACCATGACTACTGCACTGAAGAGCCATCACTGGCTGGATGTCATGTGCAAACACTTGGGTAAATGAGGTTATCTGTATTGATATGTACCGCCATGGTTCTCCTTTGTTTTCTGACTTTAACTATTATATTTTGGCATAAACAAAACAGCATATATTCTTAGAGTGACACTAGATTTATGCATGACAGAGATAAAATATAGTTGTTTTTTTATGTCTCATGTATTAAGCAGTAGTCAAAAAATTATTCCAACCTGTTGGTGGCAGCCGCATTGTGATTAAACGCTCTTTGCAAGAGAAACCTGAGAACACAACCAGCAGATAAAAACAATATAACAACACAATCCAAACAAATGCAGCATCATAAATACTAGGTCAGATACTAAGCTTTAATGCAAGGGAAATGTAAGCCTCAACAATGAGTATGAAATAATCATCAATGTGCAATGATTTTAAAACCTGAACTGTTGTTGGGGCGGCACAGGTGATCTCCACAGTCTACAAAGATGATCGCACTGTCACTGTGCTGTCGCGGGCTTGACCGACTGATATCACTTTCCTTGGGTGCTGCAGTCCGAGTGTGTGCAGGGAGAAAAACTTAAGGCTGACTTTTTGTCAGCCTTAAGTTTTACTTTTATAAGCATTAAGTCCCATCTTTTTGTCCCTTCTTTCAGTGCAGTGGTAGATCATGAGTGAAACAGTTTGTACAAAGACTCAGGAGGAGTATGAGGACGACTTTGAGAAAGATCTGGACTGGCTGATCAGTGAGGAAGGCCGGAGCGAGGACCAGGTAGGTCTGACATTACGCCTCCTCTTTCTAATCTTTCTTTCCTTTTTAGCATGCAGTATATATTTGAATGCTGCTCTACTTACTGCAGACAGAATGAGGTGTGTATACCTGAGCCTGCTCTGTGAAAGTGTGACAGCGAGCAGTGTTGAGTTACCAAACCTGGCACACCGGCTCGGAGTTTAGATGTGAAACCTATGCTGCTGAAATACAGCGGCATACTTTCACTGTTCCGCTGCTGGATGCAATATTGATGAACAAAATAAAACATATCTGTTATCTGTTGCTCAGTATTGATGTTGCTCCGTCTTTTACATGCAGACTTAATTAATGCATGCAGAGTACATCTGTCTTATCCACCCCACAGGGCTCTGACTATGAGGACATAGAGGCAGAAATTGACAAAGAACTGGAGGAGGGCGAGAAACGACAGGGAATGAAAAGAAAGGAGAAAAACTTCAAGGAAACAAACCGAGACAACAAAACAGAGCAACTGGAAGAAGACGAAGAGAGGTGGCCATCTCCTATGGGGCCACTGGAGTATGATTCAGACAGAGACAGTCCCAGTAAGTCATCACCTACAGCCCCACCTCCTCCAGGGATGGATGATCAAACAGACGAGGAGAAGAAGTATATTCTAGAGAAAATCCAGCAGGCTAACCGGGAGCTGCAGGAACAGGAAGTGCCAGATATGACACGACGCAGACGGTTGCATTTTAAAGAGACATTGGTGGACCTGGTGGTGCCTCCTCTGCAGTTTAAGAGAGATGGCATCAGCGGTGAAGTAGAAGGGAAAAATGGGAGCAAGGAAAGAGCTGAAGATGGACTGGCAGATACTGAAGTGTCAGGAAAGCTGTCCGAGCTAAAGATTTCACCTCGCAATGAAAGCAGGAGATCTGAAGGAGGTTCTAGCAGGGCTGGGGAGAGCAGCGAGGGAGGCCAGGGGACGAAAGACGGCAGAGTCCTTGTGGAAAAGGACGGGAAGTTTGACCTAGTCAGCCTAAAAGAGATGGAGAGTCAAGCCCTTTTCCCTCCTTTAGCGAACGACTTCAGTGACAGTTCACGCTCCTCACCTCATGTTCAGAATCAAAATGTAAACTCTGTTAGGATCCACAGTTCCTCTTCTTCTCCTCGCCTTCGTGCTGCTTCCTCCTTGTTTCCACAGGGAATAGATCACCTTCGGGCCCCCAGACCTCCAGCACAACCAAAAAGCAGGCCTAGTTCAGCCAGCCAGAGTCAGAGAGGCAGCCAGAGGAAAAGCAGCAAAAGGCGGGTGCAGTCTGCCACGGAGACACCCAGTCAGGCCACTTACACCCTGTCCCCACAGCAGAAAGAGCAGCTGCAGAAGATCCAGGAGAGGAAGCAGAGGCTGGCCAGAGAGGTAGGAAATGCAGCTAGTTAGTGATATGATAGTTAATTAAAAAAAAAAGGTCTGGTTATTTCTTTACAGTTATTAAAATCTTCCTCCTCTTTTGTTGTTTGTCACAAAGGCAGAACAGAGGAAGCGTGAGGAAGAAGAGCTGAAGAAGCAGGAGAATGAGCTGGCGTTCAAAGCCTGGCTGATGAGGAAGAAAGAGCAGCTTCAGGAGGAGAGAAAGATCCACAGAGCCCAGGAAATAGAGAGAATGAATTGTCAAGTATGGCCACACGGGGGCACAGTAAGCCGATAAAGCAAAAACAATCTATACATGAAGACTGCTTTTTTTTTCCCCCAACACTTTTTGTCTCTTGAGCTTGGATGCAATAAAAGAAAGTGTCCAGTAAAAGTGGACCGACTGAAATAAAAGAAAGAAAACTTTAAAAAACGCTCATTGTTAGTAGTTATAGTGAGAATGGTAATATACTTCTGCATCCCCCGTTAGAGAGACTCCAACCCGGACCCGGAGGAGGCCTTCAGGTTATGGCTTCAACGGAAGCAGGAGCAGCAGCAGAAGGAGAGGCAGCTGGTGGAGTTCAAGAGGCTGGAGGAGGACAGTGGGTACCTCTTACACAGCCGTGAGGAGTGTGAAGAGGCTTTCAAACTGTACGCCTGCTTTTAAACTTTGTAACCTGCAGAAATAAAATGTTGTTTTAGCCTCGTTTTGAGCCAAGTTTTTATATGATGGTTCCTTCCTTTTTCTGCTCTAAGGTGAAGTTAAAGATTTACAGGTTGAATTTTTGTTTATTGTTTATCATAAAAAAGTAGACTAATGATACAGCCCTCATGGGCATCTGGCTAAATAGGGCATGAAAAATATTCTGAAAGAGTGCTAGAAGTATCTATAAGTTGACTGATGGTTGGATTTACCCCTGATAACCTTTTTCCTCCACCAGGTGGCTGAAGCGAAAGCGGGCGGAGAAGCGAGCTGAGCAGCAGGCGGCCCGAGAGCACTCCCGCAGGCTGGTGTTAGAGGAGCGGCGTGCGCGGCGCATGAGGGACTTGATGTGCACCGCCAGTGAAAGCAAACCGTTCAGAGTCACTGAACAGCTGGCCTACCGCTTCTGAACCAGACCAGCTCGGTACACCCACCAAAGTGACATATTACCTCACGCGGCTCTTTAACAGTGGATCTGATTAGACATCAGTGTCCCCACAAACTAAAACTAAGGACTCGGGGGGGCCCCATTACAGAAAGCAGGTGTAGTGGAAACCTCCAAGTTTGTTTACTACAAGATGAGGGAGATCCAGGTCTTTTGTTCCAGAAAGAAGGTTAACTTAACCTCCAACTCTTCCCCACCTCAGCCAGCTGATTGGCTATTGGCTACATCTTTCTAACACGGTGACTCTGTGTTCAGTAATGCAGCCGTCCTCTAAAAGCCAGTTCCTCCAAAACATTTCCATTACTGTAGCATTTACTCTTAAAAACAATGAATCTGTATGAGTACAGAGCTGACCTAAATGCAATATGTTGCCACATTCAGTTCTAAATTTTGGTGGAAAATAAAGTTTTCAAAGTTACGTCTTGCCACATTTAAAGAAATATTTTACGTCTAAGTCTGAATGTTAAATCTAAACACACTGACGGACCACAAACTCAACTGTTGTGTTGTGCTCAGTCACACTGATGTGTGTCGGTCAGAGCATTTTCTTTGAGATTATTTGAATGAATATGAAGCTGAAATTATTAAGGCTCTAAAACTGCACTACACATAGTTCAAAGTGACATTTTAAATCTAGTCACTCTGTGTTCTGACTACATTTCATGTTGAAATATGCAGACAAAATTAATGATGGTGAACAACATTTTGAAAGGTACAGTGAAAATCTGAACCTCCACAACTTCTCAGTCTTCCTGGGTCTAAACAATGTCACAGGTCCTTAAGTAAATGGTAAATGGACTGTTTCTTCTACTCTGAGAACTCAAAGCACTTTACACAACTTGCCTTATTTATTTAAGCCATATATTTCTTTTTTAAAATTTTCAGTTTCTGTCATCAGCTTTTTGTCCAGTGTCAAAGGTAAAGTTTGGCCAGTTCTATTTTTGTTATCTATTACCAAAGTTATCTATTCAATTCAGTGATGACAAGGTTTAAATTACACTGTTCTGTCCACCTGTTTTGTTTTTTTAACTCAGTTCTGAGTAGTTCAGCCCAACGCTGATCAGCTGGAACCGCAAACTCAGACTTAATCAACTCAGAGTTTAATGAACCTGGTTTTCTGTAACAGGGCCCTGGTGGGGAACAAAAATCAGAGTTTCTTGTATTGTTCATCATTTTTGTGCTCAAGTATATTTGTAAAAAGTATACCACAGTGACCTCTCCTCTGTAAGTAATGAATAACAGGTGTAGTATGTGTTGAGTAAATTTTGAATATCTGCAGAGCTCCTTAGAGCTGTGATTTGCATCTTAAATAAAAATGACCTTTTGTCTTATTATCTGTCTTTTAGAGTTTGGTTACATAAATAAGGAGACATGCAAACTTTGTTAATCTGTTAAAAGTAACTTCACAAATTATTATATGACGTTTCCTTATAAACAGCACTCTTAGTTGCAATATGTAATTACACAATAACCAATATGGACATAAACAAAACATATGAAATATTTTTAATTTATAGGCACGTACACGTACATTTGTGTTCTTCAGCATTTCATACTTAAATAGTAAAACAAAAACAAAATTCTAGTTAGCATTTTGAACCCACGTAGAAAAGCCAAGTTACTCTTATTTTTCTTCT
>VOQK01042404.1:19064-29975 GCA_015052645.1 Benitochromis conjunctus | reverse complement strand
CAGAGGAGAGGGGGGGGGGGGGGGGGGGAGGGGGGGGGGGGGGGGGGGGGGGGGGGGGGGGGGGGGGGGGGGGGGGGGGGGGGGGGGGGGGGGGGGGGGGGGGGGGCACAGGTTGCCTGAAAGTTTCCCCAGCTACACTAAAACCCTGGAGAATATTTTGAGATGTCTGTTGGATGGACGTGACCTGCAAATGCAAAGGTGATGGCCTTAAATGTCTCCGTTCCAGGTCTGGGACTCTGCCCTATTAATAAACTGTGAGGAAGTGGTTTGGCAAAGATAAACACACAGGAGGACTTGAATTAGACATCTGTTCATTACAAGAGGTCTGCTTCTCTTCTCTGAAAAATCCAGGTCATAAATGGCAGAACGGCCAACAGAACCCCTTAACAACTCACTTTGTTTCACAAACACCTCTCTCCGGTTCACAGAATTATGAAATAATCTGTTCACCATCTGAAGACATTTCAAAAGGCCCATAAATACCTCGTCTACGAATCACAAATTTAAGAAACAAGCCGAGGAAATCCAGGATGAAAGAAAACTGACTGACAAAACATTTGGTGACTAAAGCCGACAGACTTTTGTAACAAATAAATGGATTGTCCAGTGGTCTGTTCTGGGAGTTTCTGCCAGTGACACTTTCAAAGCAACATTGATTAAACTAGGCTTAAAGTGGTAAAACAATCATGTTAATATATCAAAAGATTGTCAGTTTCCCTCTGCTGTTGGAGGAGTTGAAATTACATTCCCATAATTGGATAAAAGCACTACCAATGTTAATATATGAGAAAACTGAGATGTACTGTCCACCTTTTTGGGGCCTAGTTGGAGTCGTCTGAAATACTTACTTTTAGAAATTTGGATAGATTTTTCATTGGTCTGTTTCAGATCATAGCCAAAGACTTGTAGCTGTAAAGACTTCTGTGTCAGAACACAGCACCTACTAATAAAATGTCAAAGGTCAAACATGACATAAAACTGTTTTATTTCCATGACCTCCGCAGTATCTCCAAATGATTAAATGATGTTGAAGATCCTGAAGATTATTCTTCAGAAGCAGAGGCACAAAATGCGATTGCTGCTGTAAGTTCTTGCAAAGGAGGAAATGAAGAGTGGAAAATGTCTGAGGATGAACGTGGATAAGACTCATTGTGTGAGCCAAGATTTCCAGGAACTCAAGATTAATCATGAACCTGAGATTTGGGTTTTCAGACAAGAAAGAGGCAAACATGTGGATGCTTTAGCTGTGTGCAGACAGCCGAAGCATCCACATGTTTGTGTCTGGCTCCGTTTGGCTCAAACATATTATTGGTCTCAGCCTTTGGACGATGGCTTAGAAAAAAAAAAGTGAATCCAAAAACACTCGTCTCTCAGTATCCTTTTGTTGCTATTGTGAAGGGGAGGAAAATGGTGAAGGAACGTTTTAACTGAAGTTCACCCCGCCCAGCTAAGTAACAAAAGTCCCTTGGACACAGCTGGGCACAGCTGGCCTGCATTTCCATCAGTCTGCCCTAACAGCACAAAGAGAAAACTCATGTGACACATTACGGATCAGTCCGTTTTCATGATGCTTAATTATAGGAGCTATAAAATAAAGACCTCCAAGGTCAGACTTTTATAGTGGAGCGTGATCTGCCAAGGCCCCATTAAACCGTCAATCTCATTTGGACAACTAGAATATAAACTAAAGGACACAAAGAAGTATATGAAGGATAAATTCTCTTTATTTCCTATCTCAGTCCATTCAGGAATTTTAAAGATATTTCAGCCACAATGTTGGACAAAATCACTGTAGTATTGTAGTAGTTAAAGATGACAACAGTGTAAGCGTTGAGCTGTTATTCACACCAAATCAGTCAATAATCTCAAAACTAGACTACAAAAACTACTTTTGTTGTCCAAGTAGGTGAACTTTGAGTGACTTCTTCAAAATTCCTTAAAATCAGTTTCTCCACAACCAAAAAGTAAATTTTGGAGCTGTTATTTTAATTTCCCTTCTGGAAAAGAATGTGTTTACTCTTGGCCAGACCAAAGTCATCCCACACACAGCTGCTAGAGTTATACAAGAGAATGATGGATTGGTTTCCTTGTCTTATCCTAGCATGAATTGGCATTTGCACCTAACAGTGTAGTCTGTAATGTAATGTAGCATTACAGCAAGACTGCTTAATGTGAGGTTTAAGATAAGAAAAACTGCCCTTCGAATCAATCAACTACACTAATCTAGAGGGAAGAAAAAGTGCAGTCACTGAAATGAGGCCTTTCCAATGAGTCACAGCTCAGATAACAGGATGTCCCCAGGGGGGGAAAGGAAATCCCCCACAATCTGGAGAGGAGAAATACCACCAGACCTCCCGAAGCAAGCTGTGTGGAAAAGTTTGACTGTTGCCAAAATGAAGAATTGACCCAGGTGCTTTTCCTGGTGTTGATATATGCTTTCTTGTACACAAATACGGGATATTACAAGAAGTGAATAAATGCATCATCATTACTGTTGATGTATGTGGGGGCAGATCCAAAAATATGACTTCCTAAGAGGAGGCTGATCTCATTTCCTCTCCATTCGCAGCTGGCTCTTACTGAGCTCCTGAGAAAGAAATCAGCTCCAGTGCTGCCTCCCCCCCCAATTTCTTGTCTCTATTCACCCAGGACAGAGATGTGACACAGCATCCAACCACTCAGCCTCCAGCCGTGACTGCTCTTTCCATTAACTTCATTAGCTGCCGACTGCAATCCACAGACACGATATTCCAGAGACTTTTGTTTGGGTTTTATGGGTTCAGTGTCAAGGGGTTGCTGTGATCTTTATCATGTGTGGTATTTTGAGGAAGACTAATAGATGGAAACAGGCAAAAAGAAAAAAAAAAGTAATCAATCATAAAACCTTAAAGTTCAGATTCTTCACCATCACGTCAGTGGAAAAACACACTCACTTGATGGCTGTGGTAGCCTGAGGAGGCACTGTAAGGAGGCTAAGGAATGCTTGTGTTAGCAGCTGAAAACATAATAACACACTTACAAAATGTGTGTTTGTCCCAAAACACAATGCCTAAATTATAAAGCAGGGGGTGACGAGTATGTGTCTCAACTTTCACTGAGGAATTCACCCACACTTACATGCTCCGAGTGCTGGAATAACCCTTTGGTGCAGTAGTTAATAACACCTCCTGACGTGTTTCCTAGGCCTGCAGGATAACCAAAGATGAAGCACTGTTTTGAGTGTAAATTTTGAAAGTAAGCCATGACAGCTGTAAGAGGTGGGACTGATAAAGCACACCGAAGACAAGAAACATCCCCCTCCCCTGTTTCAGATTTAAAAGGCGAGGTGAAAGTGGAGGGTGGAAGCCGCACTGATATGACATGACAGAAGACAATGAAGGTCTAGTTAACGCTTAAACACATGACTGCTCTCCCCTCCCTACAGAACATTTACGCCAGGAGATGTTGGTCCAGAACAGCTCAGATATTGAAGGACCTGTCCTGTTCCAACTTCTGCAATCGGGCAGAAGGTTCTGCACCATCCGGGCAAGAAAGACTCAAGAGGAGCTTCTATCCTCAGGTCATACGGGTCCTAAACCAGAACATGCCCCCCCACCCACAGCATCCATATGTGACTGAGACGGGACTTATTCTTAACACATCCCAGCCTGACTCTTCTCAGCCTCACTACAGCACTACTTTAACACCCTCTCGCACAATGTACATTTTCAGATTTTTTTCAGATTAAGAAGGTATGCACAGTCGTAGCGTGTCAGGACACATTTCACTGCGTGTTGTACTCGTGATGCATGTACTCTATGCATGTCACAAATAAAGGATTTGAATCTTGAATTTAGCTTAATTGAAAAATCATTCTCCTCGCATACAAAGGTCTTGAATAACCAGGCTCCATCAATCGATCTTAAAGAACTCATACGATTATATCCCCAATAGAGCACTTTGCTCTCAGACTGCAGGATTACTTTTTTTTAATTTTTAGGATTTGCAAAAGTAGAATGGGAGACAGAGCCTTTAGCTTTCAGTCAATCAATTTATAAGCACATTTAAATACAACACAGGTTGACCAAAGTGCTGTACACAGTAAAAAAGTAAAAACAAGAAACAAACACACAAAGAACAAAATAAAAACTCAGTCACAATTAAAAGCTAGAGAGTAAAAATGTGTTTTCAAACGGGTTTTAAAAATGTCGAGTGTTGGAGAGATCCTCATTTGAATAGGCAAATCGCAAAGGCCCGGTCTCCACTGTGCTTTCGCCTGCTTCAACTAGACAACTGGAAGCAACTTTTCAGCTGACCTGAGAGTTGTGTTTGGAGTATTTTTAGTTAAAAGATCAGAGAACTATGATGGAGCTAATCTATTTAGAGACTTAAAAACAAGCAATAAAATCTTTAAATCAAGTCTACAACATACTGGAAGCCAGTGTAAACGAGCCCAGACTGGGGAAATATGGTCATGTTTACGAGTGCCTGTCAAGAGTCGAGCTGCAGCATTTCAGCCCCCTCTCCTATAAAACCGGCTCCCAGTTTGGATTCAGGACACAGACACTCTGCTTTTTTTTTGATAAAGCTTATAGTTTGGTTCTGGATCACCTAATCCAGCATTTTCCCTTGTTATTCTCCTACAGTATCTTTTTTCTTTTACCCTGAGTGTTTATACACCACTGCTGCCTGCCATTTACTTTTGTCTTCTCCTTCTCCTCACCCTCCAACTCATCCAGGCAGGTGGCTGCCCCTCCCTTACCCTGGCCCTATCCAATCTCTTCCTGTTAAAAGGAAGCTTTTCCTTCCTACTCTCGCCCAGTCCTTGTTCATCAGAATCATTAGATTGTTGAGGTTCTCTCTCTAATATTTTAGTCACCTTACAATATAAACTGACTTGAGGCCAAATGTGTGCTTGATCTGGTGATACATAAATAAAATAGAAGATGAACTGACCTATTACCACATCACCTTTATAGGAGAGACTTAACCAGAGCTCATCAGGACGTTTAGTTTCAACACCACAGTTTATACCATTAAAACAAAACCAGAATATGGAGGTGGAAATAAGCATTAATGAAGAATGCAGGCCAATGTCATATATACTTCCAGTAAATTTGTTGTTAGGATGGGCTGCTCAGCATACATCTAGGCCACAGTTCCTTCCCAAGACCCTGAAGTTATTATCATGTGTGAAAAATTGCCTATTGGCTGCTGGATTATCCAGTTCATTTCAACATCAAATAGTGAGTACTCCTCATGATGTCATGGCTTTTATGTCCAACTATAAAAACTTGTTTGTTTTTTGGTCTGAAACAGCTTCATTTGTTTTGTTTGTCATACCTGTTAACACATCCTGAACAAAAGCAGAAAAACTTTGTATAATTTTCTTCATATGTTTGGTGGGAACTGAGCATAATCATATCCAAACATTTTGAACCACTGATTCAGATGAGCTCACTCTGACCTGGCAACAATGCAGTGTCTGAGGCCATCCCATTACCGAGCTTGCCTTTCACACCACACGTGCATCCTGGGTGGAAGCCTCCCACTCGCTGTCGCTCCACCGAAACCTCACTGCCTGTGCCATAAACCACAGCCAGACTGTACTGTAAAGGCATGGAAAACATGAATGGCCTAGACTTCACTGTATGTATGACATGCCTGCATGCTCTTGAAAACCACACTGCCACTGGCAAGTAAGAGGACAAGAGGGGTTGTGATTTTTGGCTCTGACAGAGCCACTGAGTGGAGGCCCACACAAGAGTTTGAGTGAGGAGGCAGAGAGGATGAAGAGGCTGCTTTATACACAGAGCATCTTCTAAGAAGGTATTAACAATCTGCTGTCATTTAAGGATTACTCAATAAACACGGCCTGCTGTGAATAGGATGAATCTAGTGCCAGCTCCATCATGATGTACAAATTAAGTTGTCATTGCCACATCCTCTTGCTCAAAACTAAAATTCACAAAAACTACGTTATTAACCCAGAGCAGTGTTTTCCCTACAGACTATAGCAAACAAAAGAAGAGCTGTTTACTGTCCAACATCTACATGATGTCATGAAGAACTTTCTGCACAATGGCTCTACTGTATAGAAAGTCATATTCCACTCCCTGGCCCTAATATGAATCCATATTACAGAGTCTCTGGGGAAATTAACCACTCATTTTGTCTGAGTGACACAGTTTCAAAGGTTCAGCTTTCTGCCCAAACCATGTAAAAATTCCTCTTTGATGAAGAGATGCTATAAACCACTGACCCAAAGAGAAGTAGCCCTGTCATTGGGTCTGTTTGTATCCTCGCTACTGCTTAGTAACCAACCCACAAGGTGAGTTTCTGCGTGGGTTTCATTAATACCGCCAGGCGTATGCCAGTCTTATTGAGGTGGATGCTAATTTTAGGGAGATTTTTTCCCCTCTACTTCATGTGATATTAAACCATTTCTAAATTATTCCAAGTATTTTTATTATATTATATCCAGTTAAAAACTCTCAAAAAACATACGATGCAGGTGATAGTACCAACAGCCTGTCTAAGAAGTTTTGCTCTAGTGTTCAATTAAATTTATTTATTTTTTTATATATAGCGCCAAATTGGTCACCTCAAGGTGCTTTATATTGTAAGGTACAGACCATATGATAATACAGAGGAACCCCCCACAATCAGATGACCCCCTATAAGCAAGCATTTGGCAACAGTGGGAAGGAAAAAATTCCTTTTTAACAGGAAGAAACCTCAGGCAGAACCAGGCTCAGGGGGCCGGCCATCTGCAGCAACCGACTGGGGTGAAGGATGGAGACAGGACAAATTACACACTGTGGAAGAGAGGCAGAGTTTAATAATTACCCATTATTGAAGGCAATGTGGCGTATAAACACAGCAAGTGAAGATTGCAGAAATAGTATCGCGAGTTTTTTATTTGTATATATTTTTTTAACACTAGCTAGCAGCTCTTTGCTTTAAAACCTTAAATTTTGTCGTTTCTGTCTGCAGAAAAACAAGCTGAGAGAGTTATGATGCTAAAGTGCATGCTTCAAATGAAGAGCCCTGTAACTAGTGAGTTACATACAGGCTATGTCCATCTTTTAGCTACAGTCTAATAAGCCAATAAATTGATCTGGTCCAAATCAGCAACCTTTACTGTGAGGAAGAAGTAGCAAAGTAGTAAAAGACAGTGGGAAATAGTGCCACACTGTTGACCAACATCCAAAATGTTAATGGGCTCCACTGCACGTGAGTCACGGTTAAAGCAAGAAACTCAGTTAATTACAGTACACAGCTTATGATTTATTTCAGCTGTGCCAAGGAACATTACACTCTCACAAACATTCGCCATGAACCAGTGAGATAATCTTAGGGCTTAACACCTATAATTAACAAAAACACCAACTACTCTGTATGGCTTTTAAAAAGAAAACATGTTTTATTTTACAAGAGTTTCTGGTCATCCAGTAAAGCAACATGAAAGGCAATCTCCCGCTTTGTCAGGACTTTGTGGCTCCATGGAAAAACGTGCAGTCACCCCAGAAAGCTAGCTTTTAAACAAAGTGCATGTCTCAGTATACACTTAAAAAAAAAAAAACCCAGCTACTTTGGCATTTATAATTCTAACCACAATCTGCTAGGGTGTGAAAGCAACGGGATCTCATCCAGAATAAGTGCTATGGTTGTTCTACAGATGTTGTCACAGATTTCTGATGCAACCATGAAGTGTATACAAAAGATGCATTGTTCTCAGCCTACGGCCCCACTTTGCAGCGCATAGTTTCCACATTTACGCCACATAATAGCACAGTCACACAACAGCACAGGCTTTAAATCACAGCATATTCTAATAAGTTTATGTCAGTAAAAATCATTAAGTAACCATTATTTTGGAATGGCGTAGAACGACTTATTATTGCAAGATAGCACCAGATAACGCTATTTAAACCCCCAAATAGAGTATATATTTTTCTGAGTAAGTGAGCTTTACTACAAATTTGGCCTGCTTTAATAAAATTACTTATCGGCTGTTTACTTACAATTGCTGTGGCTGCAACTTAACAACCGTAAACAGAGTTTATACCCTTGCTTACAAACCTTCAGCCTGAGCTGATGTGTTTATTATCAGCATGCTACTAAGATTTAGTTTGCAGCAAAGTAAATATTAAAGATTCAAATCTAAAAGTTAAACAAAGTGAAAATGTTCTTTAACATCTCTTCAAGGAAAATGTCCTGCAACGGTGGAATAAACACCATAACAAGTACGACAGAAGTAACACGACGCTGTAGGGCAGCAAAAACTTTTCTAAGACAATGAGCCCAAAACAACATCAGGATTGAGATAATGCGTCCTACCAGTGCATGATCATGTGCACTGGAAATATTGCAATGCATTGTGGGCTGCTTTTTGTTGAGTATGACCATGGCTGTGAGTAGAAATGTAAACTGCAGCCCATTTGAACTGGTACCATATGTTTGCTCAGAGGACAAACTAACTGGGCTGGTCAGGACCTCGATCTTTCTGAGGGCTCCCACTCAATCAATAACTCTGTGCCAGACCTAAAGCACTCCAAGTATGTCTGCTAAATTAAGGAGGCCTGTCAAATCCATTTTATGGGCCATGTTTCCACACCAGGCAACAATGGAAGAGGATAATCCTGGATCTATTACATTCCTATAAAACAGACATTTTGCTGCATGAGATGAGACACGGGAGCCTTTTTTTAAATTTACATCTATAAAAATAGTTGGCTGCTGTTCAGGAGAAGAAAATAAGAAGGAAATCTGTATTGTTCCACTCGGTGAACCCGCATTATCCTTAGTTATAGTGTGGAAATACAAAGACCTATCGATAATTATGACCTTTGCATGAAGGGAAAAAAAAGGCAACATATTCACCAAAAGCAGATTCAGTTTGTATTCTCAAATCCAGTTTTAATTATAGATGAAAATTACCGAGTCAAACAAGAAGAGGCGCTACCCTTTCCTTTATCCCTTGTGCAATCGACACCGTGCCGTGAACCTCAGTTCGTTTCCTCGTGTCTTTCTCAGGACCCCTTAATGATCAGTAATATCCTCCATAACTAAAACCACAAAACTCAGAGATTAAGCAAACAGGAACCAGAGACAGCACAACAAAGCAGCTTTAGGCACAAAACATAAATGATTATAAACATGCCACCTCGTTATACAGAGCAGGCGTGGTTATGGCTACGTTGGACACCCTCGGGATGGAAGTTAGTCTGAGCTTTCTAAACGAATGTGACTCTGCTTTCGGCTCCATCATAATGTTTACGATTACAGCAGGAGGAAACGTTTATGTTCCCGTATCTCTCCGTCTCCACAAGTCTAACGATTACATTTGCATGTAGAAACTCGGGAAGACTTATGTCTTCTCTTTTATTGAGTGCATATGGTCAGGATGTAATGCATCGTCTTGAAGTGGCAGCTCTCAAAATCACAGCTGGAGCCAAAAAGTTTACATTCCACGAGGGGGAAACTCATGAGTGGGACACGTGACATCACATCGCAGCGCTTTGAATGCTTCATATCACCCGGTCGTCCAAATGATCCATTGCTAAACTGGCAAACAGAGCTGACTGTAAACACATCCAAAGCAGAGGCGAACCATAAAATGCCATCAGACAAAGCAGTGCAACCTGTACGTGTAGTGTTTAAAACAGGCCTAACACTGCAGTACTGCAATGATTACATCGGTTTGTATCAGCCATGAAGAGTGGATTTCTGAATTTGACCCAACAAGGTTATAACTGATCTGCTGCAATGTTGTGTACAAAAAAAATTAATATTATATCATATTACACTATATTTGATCTTATAATCTTCCTCAACATCATAAAAATGATTATTTCTTTGTAGGTTCTGGTTTTAATTCTTGTTCATTTGCAATTATGTCATCACAAACACTTAAATACACATTAAATTCTGGTAACTAGGGTTTTCTATAAGTTTTTACAAACCTGTATACTGTATATATATAAAAAAAACAAAACAAACAGCTTCTAGTCCTGAAAGATGAAGCCGATGGGGAAGTGCCTAAACTTGCTTTTTATTAGCCATTAGGGGATAAATCTGACTATAAAAGTGTAAAAGAAAAATCTCCCCTGCTCACCGTCACCCCAGTAAATCCTTTCCTGATCCATTTAAGGTCTCACTATAGAGTTTAAAGTAATACTGAATACAACATGTTCCCCTTGTAAATAACGAATCCTTTTAGAGTGAAAAATGAAAAAGCATTCTTATTATTATGTTATTAATTAACATGATGCGACTATACTTGTCAAAAAAAGAAATGCAAGTCTGCATTTTAAATAGGTCACTGGTTGTGGTGCCTGTGATGAGTAAGCCAACCCAGTGTGTCCCAGGCATGTACATCAATAGGAGACCTATCGGGCCTAAAAGCCTGCACTACTCTCACAGTGTGTCGGTGTGCATATTTCTGCTGAAACAACCACAGGGTGGGGTGCTGCTCCAAGAAGTACAGGCTGAGAGACCTGATCTACCTCTGCACAGTCAGATCAGGAACTCTCATCGACACGCAAGGCTACAGCAAGAGCTTTGACATGCATGCCAGCTTCCAGCATGCCAACAGCCTGGCTTTGGTCAAATTGGTCAGACACGCTATGGTGGCACTCTTGACAACATTGTGCATGCACTGGTTTTTGTGTTTCATGACCACTGGCTTGACTGTGCAGCAGACGGAACGAATTCTGAGTGAATTCGGTCTATCCGTCTTTATACACACAGTTTTCTTCTTTAGGCGTTTTTTTTAACTCTTATTTTTCCCCAGTCCAGGTTTTAAGTCCTACATAAGTTTTTTGCCTCACATTTTGAGCCATTAATCAGTTGAGTTAATCTTTTAAAAAAAAAAAAAAAAAAAAAAAAAAAAAAGATGGGAGGGGGGGGGGGGGGAAAAAAAGTGAA
>VOQK01042401.1:1456-12307 GCA_015052645.1 Benitochromis conjunctus | reverse complement strand
ATAAAATGAAAAATTAAAAAAAAAAAAAAAAAAAAAAAAAAAAAGAACACATCTCAGGGTAACCTGCTTTTATAACTATACTTTTATTCAACCTCAGTTTTCTGTCACTAGTGGCTCAGAGAACACTGCCGACATGCCCACTGCTCAGACTACTTGCAGGTATAAAAGTGTATTTTTCGTTTATGTTAACATGTTTTGTCACACTAAAGTAAACAAACGAAAAAAAAAAAAAAAGCTCACAGAACAGGTCACAGTTTCACAGATTGCCTTAGCAGTACCAACGGGCGTAAACTGATGTGGAAGCAAAAACAGCTTTATTCATTTTAGAAGTGTGACGCTTCCATGATGTGAAGAGGGTGGAAATCAGTCACCATTGTATCATTGAAGGAGGAGGAGGGCGATCCAAAAGTGAAATCAAATACATTTCCTGTCACTCGGCTTTCCCATGCTTCTTACTGATCCTTTTCGTGGTTTAGGGCCCGGTTAACAGCTGATGGAAAATACAGAGAAGGAAAAAAGAAGAGCAGAAAAAAACAACAACATAATATTTAACAGAAAATACCTGAAAAATACAAGACTTCTGTATATGACAATATATTTTGACAGTGTGAATCTGTGTGGTCATGCACAAGCTGGTAGTGTATCAATGTGTTGCTGCGATACATGCAGAGTATAAACGTGGCTGTACTTGCATGTATACAGTGAAGGGCTCACCCTCCTTTGTGACGGTCTCAGTTATGTTCTTAGCCTTGGCACTCAGATCGTTGACCATACTTTCCATGGTGGCCTGGTGTTTCAGAAAAAATGGTCGGATCACGCGCTTGTACAGGATTTCGGAGCCATTCCACGTTACCGGAGCCATACACCATATGAGGAACAAACACTGTAGAAAGAGCACATTTTCTGTTATAATAAAAGGGAGAACTATACATTTTACACCGATAGATGGCGCAAGTATCCAGTTCCTGGCTGATAATGAAAATGAATGGTTAGCTGTAGTCTTAGAACTTCAATCAACAAATGTATACTGGGATTAAGGTTTTCAATGTACACACAGTGTTTCAAGGGGAGCCAAAATCGTCATAACAATAAGACAACATTGTTTATTCAGTGTGTATGCTGGCTTTTTGTTTCCATTATTTCATATTATTATTATTATTATTATTACTTATTTTATTTTTATATGGGAAAACATTTCTGTATAGATTGCATTCATTATTATTATTTAGCAGTTACACAAAATGTCCACAAGAGGGTGGTGTTGGCAAGCGTCACTGTAAAGGAAAAGCCATCTGCCCTTACGTGATTCAAGACAGTATGACTATCCGTGGCCTGACAATGTGAGCACTTAGGCCAGTGTGCAGCTGCATACAGTGAAAATGTACAAAATAACCACAAAAACCATATTAAAATGTCAGCCTACCTTGCCAGCATAGTAAAAGGGGAACCAGAAGAGGAAGATGTCAGAGAAGAACTCAACAACGCTGAAGAGGCCGTAAACAACCCAGTAGGTGAGCCACTGTGTGTCATCCTCCTTAGCATTGCTCTCGATGGCCTTAATACTGAATTGAGAGGAGGACAAGAGACTGATGAGGTCACAACGCCCATGGTACATTAACATTAATATTTTAAACTCCAAGCCTGATATCACGGTATTATGCGAATGTGACAATTATCAGCACTGTACAGCAAGACTTTCATGAAAACGAGGGGGGTCACTGTATTCTGCAAAGCTACATGAACTATAGGGACAAAAACCAAACTTGTACTGTCTCAAGTTGACCTTTCCCAAATGTAGCACACAGCTGGAGATGAATAAAGACTGTTTAACTGACATTTACGTTCTTACATGCAGCTGTTAGTTTCTACAAAAATTCATGGCTGTAGTACAGGTGGTCTCATGGGGACATGCACGATGTGATTTGGTGAGCTGAAAGTTGGTCAGCAGTTAGAATATCACAGTTTATGCCAATATGTACACTGAAATCATCTCACATCAAAATTCTTCTATGAAAAATGAATTCTTTAGCAAAGTTATGCAAACTTATTTTTCAACTAGAAAACCCTAATTATACAGCCAGTGAGAATGAATGAAATGACTCTGCCCCCATACATGCTTCAACATGGACACAGACATACAAGCAATGGATGTTTACACCAATTTAATCTAACCAGCCTTTTCATAATAACACTGAAAGACTAGGAAATGGTCAGCAATCTCTAAAAGTCTGTTAAATACAAGAGGCAAAATAGATTTTTGTCATGTTCACGTTACAGCAGATAAAGCACTGGTCTTATCAAGGATATTTAATGATTAACAATGCAAGATTCCACTAAAATGCATCAGTAACACAGATATGAACTGGTACTATCAGACTGGTTACCTGGAAAAAGACACTATTAGTATTAGTAATCGCAGTCTTGGGTTGGGTTGACATTGAACTTTGGATTCTAAAAGAAGTGTTCATATATTAAAGTGGATATTGTTTTAAACAGATGTCATACATACGAGAAATATGCTGGATAGACAAATCCAATCAGGTTGCAGAGTAGTGAGGCTCCATATCCAAACAGAAGATATATCGCAACAAAACTCAGGAAACCTGCAGAGAGACAGAAACACGAGAGGCGGCAGTGAGCCGAGAGCAGACGGCACGACAGGGAGGGGAGCGTGATGTTATCCAGTTACTTTACAAACACTTCTAATGTCAAGCTACATTACTGTGTGTGTCTCAGCAGGATATGAGGACAGGATCAGGAGGAGCATTGAACACACACACACACCAAACACTGATATTAATTCAGCCAGAACAAGAGTTGATTTCTTAATACACTTCAAAGCTCATGCAGCCACAGGAAAGTATAAACATCAAGCCTACACACTTCAGATACGATCGACTCCACAAACACCACAGGCTTTATGCAACTTTAAATAATATGTTTATGATAGTGTGTAGTATGTGAAACTATAATTCAATCAATCTTAAAAGCACGATTCCCCAATTCAGTCTGTATAATTTGTGTCTAAGGAAACACACTGACTTTGAGTGGAAATGACTCAAGTTCCTTATTCGTTGACTGGCACGAAATTACTCTCTGCCATGCAGAAAAGTAAACTGAGTATGCATCATCATAAATTTCATCATAGGCAATCAGATTTTGTTTTAAACAGTTTTCTGTCATTTTATAACCTAATAACTGCCAAAGTAATAAAATGATGAAAATAATAACTGATATATGGAATATATAATATGGACTAGAACACAGCATTAAGCCATGATATAGCCATAGATAATAAACATGAAAATGAAAATCCAGAAATACAGCACAACTGAAACTGGTACACTACAGTTTAGCATGCAAAGGTTTACCTACCTATGTCTGTCATATACTAGAGTTTCATCCTTACATTTCTAGTACAACATCATTCAAATGATCATTTTCCAATAATATTTCTTCAGTTTGTTCGACACGCTTTTTAAATAACATCTTATTCAGAATTTTGTTGGAACTCTATTCAGGTAAACCTGAAAACCAGGTTTAAACTTCCAAGTGACCAAGTGGGGTCACTTCCGTTCCCTGCAACATATTTATATGTTCATTTGTAATATTTTTAATCATAAGAATACTTGCTACCGCAAAATTATCAATGTGCTTCTCCTACAAACAACTAGAGAAATATATTTACGTTTTTCTTTAAAAAAAAAAAATTACAGGTTTTGATTTTATTTTAGTATTTCAATTCTAATCATCACATTTTGATGTTGCGCATTGAACCATGTCTAACAGAACAAAATTCTGGTTTGGCAACCAAAAAAGGGAAAGAAAACAAACAGGGAATATTGGGACACTGCTTGTAGCCCAGTTACCTCTTACTAAATACATTAATAATACTATATCCCTGCTGCTGATCTCTGTGGTGATGGACTGCTGGTAGTTTTCAGAGGCAGGTGGAGTTTCAGGCAATGTAGAGTTGATTAACACACAGAGAGCCAGTATAAAACGTAACTAAGGTGACTCCGTTGTGAGTTGATGTAAAACAGAACAAAAATAAACATTGTGTAATCTCCAAGGTACTGTAGATGTCAGTACTTCAATATACTATTCAAATTTATGCAAAACTCAACTGTTCATTAAAATTCGGCTAATATAAAAGGTCATACATTATCAAAAGCAGTAAAATCATATGATGCTGTTGTAACCATTCCCTGCTCTTTCCATGTCATTTGTTTGTCACAGCTCATATACAAATATCTGTGCTGATCCCAGCCTATCCAGCTCATGCTCTCTCGCTCTCTCTCTCTCTCTCTCTCCCTAATGAAGACCAAACTGGAAGAACCGGTTGACAGTAAAGACCCCCAGGTTAGGTTACAGACAATGGCCAGTGTAAATAAACACACCAGCTGCAGCACAAAGCACTAAAAGCATAGGGTAGTTTTCAAACCAATGTGCCAGCAATAAAGAAAATGCTTTTTTCCCCATTAGATTTTGACAGAGTTATTACATCATAAGCCTGAAATGAATAAGTAGTTAAGAAACCGGATAAATAATAAAACCACAACTGCTTGATTTTTATTATAACATTCAATAATGGGACAAAGAAACTCATGCAGTTCTCTTGGACAATAACTGTGTATATTCATTAATATCTTTGTTGTGGAACAACTGAAAATGTGCACAGAAGTCATTACAAAGATGTGTGATCTTGTGATGAATGACTCAAAAGTATTTTTTACATAATTTCTGAAGGTCAGCTAACATTCAACTTGACTTAATTTCTAATGATGACAAAGACCCATTGTTATGAGTACAGTGGGTGAGGGGTGGAAGTTGGCTTTAAAAACATGAAGTTTATGCACAGCTACGAACACCCAGTCAACTGGCTGCACACAGCTGACTTGAGGCATCTCTACTCCAGTCAGCACATTAGTATTCACACTTCAGAGTGTTGCAGGAGTCAGCATGAACTCAAGATGTCTCTCAGCTAAACAGCAGACAGTTGCAAAGCTTGGTTCTTGAACTAGCTCAGATCAAAGTGAAGTATAGTACAACATTATAGTGAGCCATCAGAAAAGAATTTATTTGTACTAAAGTGTTTTTCAGTGTACAACACATTTTTACCCCAAAATGTAGACAAATTGACCAGAAGCTAAGTAGATATTCCTGCAAACAGGACAGGCATGGTATAATTTGGCTGCTCTGTGTGGTTCTGCCAATTATTTATAGGGAAGAGACAGGTAGAAGGGTTTGCATACAGGCCAGAGTATTTGTTTTGCAATTCAGTCTGTTGGAGGGTGTGGGGAAAAAACATGGAAGTACTTGGAAGATCTAAAACAGCAACACTGACTGACAGCAACTGTCTGTGCAAGTGGTTGTTTTATCAATCTTTTAAGGGCAATTGTGTAACTGGAATCAGCCTACAGTACCTGAGACAGACGGTGTTCAACAGCAACGAGTATATATATCGTGTTTAAGAACATGGCTCTTACTAATGCTTACTGCCACACGTTTAATAGTTTACCACTTCCTTTTTATAAGTGGAACAAAAAAAAAGTCTAATAAAAGTTTGGCTTTTTCTATGCCACATGTGTGTCTAGATTTGAAATGTTGTGTGTAATTTTAAAATTGTAATTTAAATGTTAGGTGGGCACCAACTTTTTTTTTAAATTAATGAAAAAGTATTAAATTTTTTGTTTTGTGTATACACATATATAAAAGTAAAGCTCTTTTGAAGGATCCTTCCCAAAATATTTTGTATTTGTTACATAAACATAAATCTGCTGATGAACTACTGGTGATAGAACTTTTTAAACCTTCAATTATCAACATCAGTCACCAAACTTACTTTTATTAAGTCATGTTTACATTTTTACTTATGTTTGTTAGAACTTGTCATCTTTGCCTGTATTCAGGTTTTAGTATGTAGTATTCAAACAAAGCACTTCACGTACAGTACTAAAGATTCTCATCCTTTGCGACTTGGTTATCTGAATGCATGCTATTGTTCTGCCATGAATAGACCAGCCTTTTTGATCAATTGAGAGTAAAGACAGTGAATTCGAATGTAGGTCACCCTGGTGTTTCCTGTAGCTGAGTGGCATCCCAAGCACAACCTTGCCTGAGGTGTCTGACATTTATTGACTTTACCTGTGCAAACTGACTACAAAGTAGTGTCAAAACAAACCTCCCAACAGCTAAGGATCTGTTTGCAGCTGTATAACCTGTCATCCTAGAATCTCCCTCCATTTCTGCCCCTGGATATTTCAGGACATGATAAAAATACCCCTGAGATCAGCTGGTGGTGGATCTCGAATTTTAGAAGCAGTTCATTCAGCAGCAACGCTTCGAAATAGATTTGTGTGTGTATATATAGGTGTGTGTGTGTGCTTTTAAACCAGGTCAAACCCAGTAATTAAGCTTTAGGTCCTAATTACTCATTACTGGGTTTGAACTTTGGCATTCTTGCATGAGAGGGAAATAAAATGAGCCAGCTAACAGAGAGGGAGGATACGAAACAACTACTACTCACGAACACTGCGACCACAACTGTGTGCCAGTTTCCGTTTGAGTGACAGCTTATCAGCTAAAAAGCTAACGTTGGCATTCTTGTTAACACGAAGGCTGTGTCAAGTATTGGAGGAGAGAGGTAACTCCTAAGCAAAAGTTAATAAACACCTCCAGTGTTTAAAGTACATTTGTGCAGCTAGCTGTTCTTTTATTCTCGTGAGCTGTTAACATACCCAAGGCGATATACTCTCTCTTCACTCCCGTTTTTTGCTCCAGTGTTGCCAACTGATCAGTCACAAAGTTCTTCTCATGGAGCAGAGTCACGAAGCGCTCCTTAAAGTGACTCATTTTCGGGCCTTTCCGAGCCTGCGACCGAAACAAAACCGCACAGAAAACAAAACAAATGTTATACGACCCCAAATTCGAGGAGTTTATAAGAAAACGGGCGGCTTATTTACTAACCTTTGTTTGATAACTTGCCCGAAAACTTGCCGCTGTGACGGTGTCCGATGACTCCGCCGGGCTGTGGTGGCAGAGAGGGGAGGGGCCTGGATGTGTTTGACGAATCAAAGAGCTCGGCTGAGGAACACTCACCGCTAGAGTTGATGAAATAAACGGTTTGTGCTGCCCACGTTCTGGTGCTGCAGGGCAGCAGTAGAAGAAGCTCATCCTTTCAGGAGGTCCAGGAGCAAATGTTCGTTTACAAGAATATACTAAAAAGCTGTATAAAAGTATAAAAAGTTGTTGCAGTGTAAGAAAGAATAAGGCTAGTAACATAGTGTCAGTAGTAGCAGTGAAGTTGCCCTTCGACCGAAAGCAAATACAAACACATTTTCTCAGAAGAGGTTTTATTGAAACAAATAGAAATACATACTCTTGTGTCACCGGTGCATTTCATAGGAATGTTAGTTACAAACAAGTATATACTAAATAGATGTGCACTCTTCAACCAATCTATTAGGTACACCTTGGTAGGACCAGGTTGGACCTGCTTTTGCCTTCAGCATTGCCTTAATTCTTTGTGAATTAGATTCAATAAGGTGCTGGAATTGGATTTGACTTCATATTGACATGATTGAAAAATTACAAAGGTGCTCTTCTGGACTGAGTGACTGGGCAGGCCATTGGAGATGAGCATTTTTTCCCCAGTCTCCTACTGTGCAATTTTGGTGAAGAATGTACCCTCAGTTTCCTGTTCCTTGCTGAGAGGAGTGACACCCAGAGTGGTCTTCTGTAGCTGTAGCCTATCTGCATCAAGGTCTGATTTGTTGTCAGTTCAGAGATGGTCTTCTGCATACCTTGTTTGTAACAAGTGGTCACTGTTTCCCTCCTCCTCTCAGCTCAACGTACTCTGTTGTACCTAATAAAGTGGTTGCTGAATCTCGCTAGCATGACTTTAGCGGACTATACAGTAATTGGTGCTATGTTCTCAGGTTGTATATATTTTTTGTGTGTTTTCTGATTCATATAGTTGTATCATTGTATCATTTCAAGGTTTTTATTCCGTGATCACAGAGATAAAGTGATTTACTAACTTTGAATGTTTTCAAATATGTGTAAAGATTTTGATTGTTTTAGTGCCTTTTGCACAGATGAGTCTGTTAAAATGCCTTAACTGTTTTAAAAACTCAATTAAGACCGGTAAGAGTGATGTTCCCGATGTGAGAATTACACCAAATTGATTGAGAACAACTGTAATATCCCAGTGTTGATTGTTGATTCCAGCAGCTTATGACTATAAATGTTGCGTGTAGAGTACACTTGTCTAGGAAGGTCTTAATTCTTAGGGAAAAGTTTTTTTACATTGTGCAGTTTTTATCATTAAACTTATCTTATGATTACACTGTTGCCAGCTGGGATACAGTATATTGAAAACCTGCAGTAAGCCGTTGCAGTAAAGTGTTTGACATTTTTATATAATAAAACCAATCAGTTTATTTATAAAATAAAATAATTCTTTTAACAATGGAAGTAGCCACTGCCTGCAGGCTTGCAGCTTTACATTTATGTAACAAAAACTACCTCACCCACGGATTCCTGTGTGTTCACAAGCTGAGTCACAGCAATCTGAGTAGACAAAACCTTACAGCAAACAACCAGAGTACAAAACAAATACTGTTCCGGACATGTAACTCAGATCTCTCTAACTTCAAGTGACTCCATTTCTGCAAAAATGTCTTGTACTTTATTCTGTGGTTAAAGTGGTTATAGTTTTTGGCTTCAATTCATGGTCATAGGTTTATTTGTATTCTTTTTCGTGTTTCCTGTGTTCCCTGTATCAAGTCTACGTTTATTTGTCCTTTCTTCAGTTATTTCCTGTTTTATTTTGGTAACCTGTGTCTTATGTGTTTAATTTTGCTTCCCCATATTATTATCAGATTTAGTTCAGCTGTGGGTTTCCCCTAGGTGTCCCCACTCTGTCTTCATCTCTTGTGCATTTACACCCTCACATTGCTTGTGTTTTCTGTTGTGTGTCCCCCTCGTGTTGTGTGTTCTCATCTCTCTGTCAATGTTAGTTTTTGGACGGTCACCATGTTTTATTCTGCCTTGCTCTTTTTCAAGACTGCGATTTGACAGAATTTCCAATAAAGCTGTGTTATGAGTCTGTCTGCCGAGTCCTGCATTTGGGTCCACACTCTGGCTGACACACAGCACTTCATGATACCTCCAGTCATCACATCTCAGTCGAGTAGAGCAACTTTGGGATGTGACTGAAGGGGAAATTTGAATGAGAAGCTTAACAATCTGCACATTTGAGAACTGCTTTAAGAGAAAAACTGTCAAACAACACACCATTTTAAATACTTTAAAAAAAATTAAATAAAAGAACAGCTTTCAGGAATTGTAACACAATGGTTAAACCATTTGTTAACGGTGGAGGGGGGTAACACTATGCAATATATTCAGTTTTAGAATTTCTATTCTGTGTTAACTGTAGCTAGGGTCACAGTGTTAATGCTATCTTATTTTAATAAACACTTTCATATGCAAAACTAGGGTGGCACCAGGGGTGGCATAAGATCATTTTAGGGTGTCACATGCCAAGTCTAACTGATACACATGATCATAGACATTTACCAAAGAGTTGTTGTGAATTTGGATTGTCAGCAGAGGGCAGTCTGCAACTATCTTTGGTTGAAAAGACTAAAGGCTTCCGTGAGTAATCTGCAAAGATAAGAAAGCCACAGGCATAAAAGTGGAAAGGCAAATTTCTGCATATTCGGCCCACAGGGATATGTAGATCTTACGCCCCTCTCTCTCAGTTTCTTGGGGACAGATGTGCCCAAATGCACTTTGCATGATTTTATGCATCACTGCTTTTTGGAGTTTAAGTTCTCCATTCAGTGAGAGTCTGAACTGTTTTCACGCACTCACACGGAAAACTGCATCAGAATGATGTTGCTAACAACTCTGACTCTCGTGTTGGGTTTTCTAATGCAAGGTGAGAATTTCTGAACATTTACTAACTTCTTCATTTAAATGTTTTAATTTTATCCTAATCTTTGCTGTTGATTATCAAGATTTATATTTTATTTATCATTTCAGATTCTTCGGCCAATAAATTTCTTACTCAGACTGATAAATCCAAGTCTGTCAGCCTTGGCAGGACTGTGACCATCAGCGCCACAGGAAGTTCAGATATTGGTGATGATCTCAGTTGGTACCTTCAGAAACCTGGACAGCCTCCCAAACTTCTTATATACTCAGCATCAACTCGCTTCTCAGGAACTCCGTCTCGTTTCAGTGGCAGTAGATCTGGTTCTCAATATACTTTATCCATCAGTGATATTCAGGCTGACGACGTTGGAGATTATTACTGTCTGGGCTATCATTATGATGGCACGTTCACACAGTGATTTATAGCTGTACAAAAACCCCCTTCATTCTGGCTGAAAGATGCAGGTGCAGAGCGTTGGACTGCAATGAGAATGACTGGTCCACTAAACACAACACAAGCACACACACACCCCCACACCCCCGACTCAAAATGTACAACACATACAATACATTCACACACTAGTGTCAACAAAGGTCAAATAATCTAGATAAATAAACCAATCAGAAAATGTTTGAAATTTAAATTTCTAAATTTATTGGATGATTCTTTAAGTTTGAATTTCAATTTGGGACTGGTCACAAAACATCAACAGAAAATACAAATATATCGATCATATCTGTTCTTGGCTCTTGGCGGAGGCGGACGCATCTTTTTCCCTCTCCCTCCCTCATCTTTCCCTGCTTTGGCTTCTATGTCCTTGTCTAGTCTCGTCTGACTCGAACCCTTAGAGAATCTCTCAGTCTTGTTCTCTAAAAACTAAAGAATTATGGATTTGATCAACTGGT
>VOQK01042399.1:13455-26906 GCA_015052645.1 Benitochromis conjunctus | reverse complement strand
CTTTTTAAAAATTGTTTTATTAGTTTTAATCTTTTAATTTTACGCACATTGCATCAAGCAAAAAATTAATTATATGCAACATTCTCTGACTTGAAGAAATTTGTTTAACATTGAAACCTATTTTCTGCATATTCCAGCAAATAAAATAAAATAATTTTTTGTGTTTACACTCACTCTTTCAAATAGATGCAAGTAAAACACAGGAAAACAAATCAAATGAAAGATTCAGCAGCACTAAGTCCTGTCGCTCTTAAATGTATTTCCACCTGTTTAGCAGGAGTGGGGCGGGTGGAGGTTTGCCCGGTGTCACAGCGGTCATGTCAGTGGGGGGATCTGGGTGTTTCTCTGTGAATGTGACATTCCCGTGGCGGCGTGCTCGGTGCTCGCTCAGATTAGAAGTTTAATTTTTTGCTATAGAAAGAAGTTTTCTTCCCACGCAGAGTGTACAGTGGACACTAATGTTTTTGTCACTTTTTACGGAATCAAACTCAAAGTAATGTGAGTACTTCCAAGCTTTAAACGCTGCATGGTCGTACTCTCTCCCACACTCCATATTAGCCATTGTTGATCCACACAAAGTCTGTCGCTGCCACGGACGTCGCACGTGCTTAGGTCATTGTCATGAGACACTCTCACAAACACAATCACTGTTTAGTAACGCAGTAACACAGCGTCATTACTGGATAGTAACAGTAATCAAATTACTTTATTTCAATAGTAATCCCTTACTTTACTCGTTACTTGAAAAAAGTAATCAGATTACCGTAATGTGTTAATTTTAACGCGTTATTGCCCATCTGTGCTGAGGAGTGGCCAGGAGTGCTACCCACTACTCATAAATGTTTCTCACCACAAAACAAAATGGTGTCCTTTGAGTCTGTAGTTCCCATTTGCGTTACATCAACACGTCCTCATCCCGAAACGTAACATATGTGACAAATCGTCGGTATGTTAGCAATTATTACCGCATTACAGAGTACCTCTCCATGTGGGTAGAGCAAAGAGAGTTATGACATAGGCAAATTAGTGCTAAGCGATGAAGAAATAACCTCTTCCCAGTGAGCAAACTGGTGTCTGCTATGTAGATGCTCAAACCACCCACACAGCACTTATAGGATACATTGGCAATATGGCACTGCGCTGTGCTGGATGTAGTGCAAAAAATACAGACGTTACGTTCCTCTGTAATGCCAACATTGCCATGATGGAGGGTAGTGACTCGGTCATATTTATGTCACAGTGCTTTTGCTTACTTGTATAATGGTGGGGAACTAAATAAAAACAGATTATCAATTCTAAACTAAATTTCGTTGTGTTGTACTTGTGACATATGCAATGACAATAAATTGAATCGAATCTAATCTAAAGTAACCAAAGACAAAAGAAAGAAAATATGGCAACTCAGTTAATACAATAAAATACACAATCAGTCTAAAATACAATAGCTAACATCTAATAACAAGACAGAAGCATTTGCGTGGTCACAAGAAAACAGGCACACGGACATCCTCACGATGAAATTTATGTCACTGGGACCCGAGGGGACACAGGCATTATAATCCCTGACCTAAACACATTAAATCCATTTTTCACATGAATGAGACCAAAACACCAATATACACTGGACAATGGGCTACAGGTGCCTCTTAGAGTCATTCTCTGATTGGAGAGATCTCAGGTGAGGATGGATTTCCTTACTACTTCTTTTAACCCTTATATGAAAACAGTAGATATGTTAACAAAGATAAAAGCTAGGTTGTGGCTTTTGTAAGATAAGGTTAGTTTTGCTCCTGTAATACCTTTTTATATTAAGATAAGGGTTATTAAACCATGAAAACAAACACATTTGCATTTTGTTTCCTTCACCCATTAAATTTTATAATACATGTTATTTTTTTTATTGGACAATATGAAAGAAGTGTATTGAGATGTAGTTGACACACAAACTGTAAATTAATTGCTTTAGGCCAACAATAATAATTTGTAATCTGCTCTATGGTGGCAGGAAGAAGCAGTTCTACCAGATATTGTGCCATTATCATTGAAAACACAATCATTTCCCACTGTTGCTGTTTCCATAACAGAAAATGATTCATGCTTTGTAATAAACAGGACGTATGGAGCACATTTATCATTATGTTCACAGCCTCGGTATCACCAGTATTAAAACCAATGGAAGTCTTTCACCAGTGAAAACAGCTCATCTTTTTTCTGACTGCTGCAGTAAAACTTCCATTCGCTAACTTGGCACTCCCAGTGCTCTATAAGAAATAGTATAATACAACAGCATATTGGACAATTTTTAGCTCTGAGACTTATTTCAAGATTAATGATGTCTTAAATTTCTTTGTTCTTGTTATGAAATCTGTCCTTTCCTAAATTTTGAACTGTAGTTCCAAATCAAGTACTCTAATTTGTGGCTATGTTATATTTAAGCAGTGGTAGAACTCTGAATTCAAACTCAGGTTTCCAAGTAGCAGAGAGTGGTGACTGGACACATAGATGAGTTACTGTGGCATAACCACAATGGTTATGTTGAAGTCTTTCTCTCTTTCTTTCTCTAGGGGGATCCCAGAGGAGTCATCACACAGCGGGTGGACAACGGATAAAGCGAGGCCACCACATGATGGTATTTCGTGTCATTGGATGAAATGCCATGAAGAGCTTCGATGTGCACAAATCATGAAAGGGGATCGTGAAGCCCAAAATTTGGGGGTTAGTCCGGTGGCTGCTGATGCTTCCAGGCAGAAGCTGGCTTCCTCTTCGGACCTTAGCATGTTCACCTCAGGGGTCACCAATGTGGATGTATGTAAGGATGACACGAGAGATCCCAATATTTTACTCCAACTTTAATCTCGGCTTCACACAACTGAACACTCAAGGCGCCAAAACCTTACCCTCTCACTTCCCCTCACACTGGGTGTGACTGTAGCCACCTGGTGGTCCACCACACTGTAATTATTGTGGACAAAGTTTCACAAAAGGCCAACAGTCCCCTTGCTTAAGCCAGGTCTTGGTGATAGAAGTTTTAAAATGGGCAATAACCAACGGAGAAGCAGGCTAAAAAGACTTGGATGTGGCAGTGATCAGAATGATAAGTTTGAGAATGCTTGAGGAAGCAGCAGAACATACAAGTGGAGAATTAGGCTTGGTGCTGTTATAATGAAAGCAGTATGATGAAAGAATATTTGCTAATAATAGTGAAATAATTTACAAGAGGGTCTGAGTGTCTCGATTCATAATTTTTCAGATCTTTACAATAGCGAGATAAAGTTTTAAATTGGAAATTCTTTGCAAACTCTCACAAAGTCGTCAGGGATTGGTTGATATAAAAAAACACAACAAAAAAAGGGATTGTGTACATTAGCATGTCACTTCAGTCTCTTATCATACGTCATGTACACAATTGAACCTTTTCACGTGTCAGTTTACAATGTAAATATAAGGTGCGGAGTGTGGTTCGTTGTATTGAAGAGCAGAGATTGTATGGTGATAATGTGAAAAATGACTTTGCATTATTGACACGATGACTTTAGATAACGTTCACTTTTGTATATGAAAATGGAATTTTACAAAATGGTTTGGTTTTACTAAACAGAAGCGACTCTCTTCTCTTCTTCCCCTGAATATTATGGAAAGCTTAACAAGGCTCCTCAAAGTGGCCGAACAACTGACAGCTGCTGGAGTCCTTTGGGTGCACTCCATGGAAACGTGCCTCAGAAAGTAGACCTCAAAGGGAAAATAATTAGTGGTGTAAAAATAAAAACTCCATATAACAAAAAGAAATTCCTATATTCTCTTGTCTTACACGTCCACCTCTGCAAAGCCACCATGTATTTGTTTTTTCTTATTTTTTTCACCTTGGTGAGGAGGAGGCTTCTCAGCTCCCCCGCAGGTCAGAGACACTTAATAATAATGATATAAAGCGGGGAGATCTGTCTGCGTTAGCTCACTGCACAGCCCCTCTCCATTTATATTAACTGGAGAATATGCACAGGAGGGAAGAGAGTTGGTAGCTTGCTAGAAGTTAACCAACTGTTATTGTTTGTTACAGACTGTGACTGTGGTACCAGTGGAATAGAAGCGTCTTTCTTCCACTCTTAAAATTTTGGCTCTAGCATGGTGTTTCACCCCTGCTTTCACTTTCCTGTCTGGCTGTCTATGATTTGGAGAAGCAAACCATTCAAGCGTGCACAATGTATTCAGAGAGCACTGGGACTGGATACTATTTTTCTGTGGATGTTATTTCGGCCCCAATTTAAGAAAAAAAAATCTTTTAATCAAATCATATCACGAATCTTCTTCTCAACAAAAACCTGATTAAAAATGCACAAAAGTAAACTGGGTTATTGCTGAAGGGCATTGGTGAGAAGGCAGATGGGTCTCCATACATCGCCAGTGTTTCTGAAGAGAATGTGAGACTAAATAGTGATTTAAAGCTGCATCTTAAGATTAGATTTCATTGCAATTGTAGATATGATATTCTACCTAGCTGTAGGTCACAGCTCATGTGCGCCCCTTCAAATGTAACTCCGAGTTTGTGGTGTGATGTTACTACCATGGATCAAAGTCCAGTCGCCTAGCTTACACCTTGATCAGATTTCAAAACGTATGGCAGCTACAAACATATTTACTCCAAACATCCTGCTGACCAGCAGCTCTGAAAAAAGCAAATAAATATGTCTCTAACTTGGTAATGACACAACAAAAACGAATCGCTATACTACTTATGCATAAAAGGCACTGACCATCGTCATTTTGTATCATTTTTTTTATCATCATTCAACAACACGTTGGGCACTTGAATACACAATATGTGAGAAACTTAATGTAAAGGGAAAACTAGAAAATCACTAACTGATATAACTCAGAATATATATATACGTATAAATACGTGGGGGTAGCAGGATTAAGGTGTTATATGATATGTACTCACTGGACACTTTCTTTGGTACATTTAGGCATGTAGACATGGTTACGATGACATGGTGAGCTTCAAACAGCACCTCAGACAATTTACATCAATCCTTTTAAACACAGAAGAAAAAAACTGACAAGGTAAATTAACTGCTAACAGTAGTACCAGAGCTGTTTTCTACACCTATCACAAGTTCCCTAGTGTGGCCTATCTGTATGGGAAAGAAGCCTGGGTTAATGTGCACAACACAGCACTAACTGAATATAACTGTGTCCAAGTTTTCACTCCACTCCTCACATATCCTTGTAAAAACCTGTAGCATGTGTGCAAAAAAGTGTTCGCTCCTGTCAGGTTTGCATCTCCCAGATGTTAACTTTCGGTGAATCTGCAGAAATTCTTCTTATTTGAATTTCTTTTTATACATCCAGTTTGGTTTCAAAGTCCATGCGGCTCTTCTTTTCCTCTCTACCCCGTTGATTTTGTGTAATACTGTTCCCCTTATGCAATCCTTCATAGAACACTAGCCATCTGGCCACACCATCATCGGTATGCATTAGCAGTGACCTCCTAGGGAAACATGATGACTCATTCTTCGCCCTTTGAAAGCATTTATCCTGGGTATGGTGAAACCAGCAAGGAAGGCTTGAGTGAGGGGATTGGGTGGGGGACACGGAGAGCACAGAGGAAGAGAGAATGATGTGAAAGTAATGACTAGGAAAGGCTGTGGAGGAGAAATTAGGCCTGTTCTGTTGGCCATCGATGTAGAAACCAGGGAGAGGATGAGACAGCTAAGGGAAAACATCACTCCTGGAGTTCTGGGATGAGTCACCAAAGCCCTTTTGCTATCTTTTGCTGTTTTCATCCTTTGGAAGTGCTGTAAACACTATAAGAAACTCAATAGAAATGATAGGAAAAAAAAACATCTGTCATATACAATATAGCTGAAGATGCAAAAATAAAACAGTTATGTTTCAGTAATGTGGTGCAGCAGAGGAAACAAATAACCAGAAGGGAGCTGGATGACAAAAAAATCTCTAATCAGTTTAGCAAGGAGCCTCAATTCTGAATAACTTCATTAGTGTTGTAAACAGAATAACAAAGGTGTGGCTAATGAGGGCAAATTACCAATTAGCAGCCTGTGTCAGCTGAGTCAGAGACACTTATGTGAAGGAATTGACCAATTATAGCAAGCAAATTGGGCAGAAAAAGGCTTGGCTTTCTACAGGAGCTCACCAAACAATTCAAGTGGCATTAAAAATTAATCGCTTCTTAATGTCAAGACGTGAATGAATGTTAATCCTCTGAGGTCACAACCCTAACCCTAATCCTACGCCTTACTGTAACTCAAGCAACGAGAATACGATTTGTTTCTTTTTATTAATTTGCTCTCTATGTTCAGGCAAAGGTTGTTGCAGTTTTGCAAACTTAAGCCGTGCTGCCATATTCTTTTTCTTTTTTTTTAATCGTTAACAGAGATCCGGCTTTCTACTGACAACCCGCCCAAACAATCAGTCATTTTTGCAACTGTACTGTCATGAACTTTAACATCGAACATGCTAACTGAGTCCTGGAGAGTGTGAAATCTAGTTCACGTGAGTTCTATCAAACCTCTGCTTTGATAGGCGCTCATGCTTGGTAATATTCAATAAATCAAGTGTATTTGATTACCTGGCTGCTGCTTACCCTTTTAATTCCTCTCGCAGGACGTACTGGAGTTTTTAGGATTGCACAGAGTCCTGACTGTAAATCCAGACAGAAATAATTAGCAAATCAATGTATCCTATATATAAACAGAATGCTACAAACATGACCTGCAGATTGTACAAAGAGAAACTGATTTTTACTCCTACTGAAAAAAGAAAGGTTCGTTTTGAATTAGGTGCCTGTCATATGTTTTCATATAGAATGTACATCTACAATGTTGTATAAAATGATTTCAGTAGATGACCTGGATGTAGGTAGGCTGCTTGAGTCTTTCTTTGGCACTGAGCTCATGTAATATGTGGTCCAACGTGATCTTGCTGAAATAAGCAAAGTCACATCGTTTGGATGCCTTGTGCACAAAAAACATGACCTTGATTTGCATCTTGGCAAAATGTACATCAGGTTTTAATTTTTCCACATGAAGTCATGAAATCTAATGATCACAGAGGTTTTTGTACATCTGTAAAGTAGGCATGAATGTGATTGGGTGTTACTAGCCATCTAATTTTATAAAATGGTAAGTACTGATAGTGAAGTATTAAATATTCTGATCAGCAGTCCCATTACCTTTGAATTTACATATATATTGAGTCTGTGCCTAACAAATGACTTTGACTGGAAATGAGGGATCCTGTTATATAGCTTCGGTCTTAAAAAACATGTTTGTTTTTTTAACCTTTTTCATGATCTTTAACTCATTTTCTGGGTTTCTGAACCTACCAGTGCTTCATCAGTAGTAAGGTGGATCGCCCCTACTCTGCCTAGAGACAGTTATCAGAGTTACAGTCCTTTTTGTCAGTGTTTAAAGTGCAGAAAAAAAAAGAGAAACATAATTATTTTTCAGCTAGCTGTTGGGTAACATGCTGTTTTTTCATGGGTGGAAGTAGACGCCTTTGTTATTTGGTCTAACTAGCCCTGCTGTGATCTGAAAACCAATAAATAATGCTTCTCAAAAACAGAACATTGAGTGTCTTATCATGGTGTGTGTTTGCTCCCACAAAGAGGTAAATATATTCAAATGTACTAAAAACATTATTGAAAACTTCAAAATTAGACATCTAAGCACCATGGATTAATTATCCAGTCATCAATGAATCCTCTTGGTGGTGAAAATAACTGAGTTCTATAAATAAATAAAAAAATCTGGCACAAGAAAGCTGGGTGAGAGGAGAAGAGCAAAAAGGAAAGCTGCTGATGCATTACCAAATCAATAACACTCAGCAGGCTTTTGTTGGAAGACTGATTCAAACACAGTATATCTTGAAAGAGCAGGTCTTTTAGCATTTCAGGGCAGATTTGTTGGTTCTCTGTGTACAGTGATCCCTGTTAGTCAGTGAGGTTCAAGAACCTAAATCACAGCATCAAATCCTAAAAGCCTTTTTCAAGTACTGATGGTAGAGACTCAGTAGCTTAGCTTAATTAGTAATATGCGCATTAACTGATTTTCATACACGGTATAAACACAACATTAGCATCTTTATAAGTCTTAAATTGAGTGTGTTAGCAAACAGTCACCTACCATCCAGCCTTGTCTTGTTTCGTGGGCTTGTCCTTTCTCCAGTAAGTGGAGTGTTACAGGTGCAACATATGGAAATTGTAGGGCAGGGCAATTTTCAACTACACAATTTTAATCCTACACGTTCTGGTAACTAAAATGTTTTATTTTATAAGACTAACTTTTGGTTATTTTTATTTCCTGTTTTGATTTGATTTGATTGATTTGGATTAAACAGAGCAACAACGTTTGAACCTTTTCAGCGTCATTTGTCTCTCAGTAAGCAGTCTGTGTCGTGAAAGGTTGGAGATACATAATCCGTAGAAGTTCATAATGTATTGAGTCACGATGTTTGTTCATTTTTATTTGAATTGTCTTCTTATATATATAAACTAATCAGAAATAGCTCTACGTACATCTGTTCAATTAATCGGCAGTCTGACTTCTTCCCATGATGTTCTAATTTTTCCACATTGCCAAAGATAATGAAACAGCATTGCTTAATCATCTGTCGATTTAATGCACAGAGGCTACATAGCAGTTTTCAGTTTACAAAACTTTGTTTAATGCATATTGTGACGTTTTTTGTTGTTGTGATAGTTTCAGCAGGTTTTGTGGAGTAACTAGAAAGGTTTGAAAAAACTATTATTATACTTTTATGAGGTATAAATTAAATTCAGCTTAAATAAAATAAATAAATAAACTCAATTTATACCTGAAATTTGTGGAGTTCAAACTTTGTTATAAACAATATTACATTATAAACATAGAGCACACAAAGGCCTGCAGTGTCCTAAAAGCAATAACTGAAAATGATTTGTGTTATTTTGTTCACGAATATGACCATGTGTTATGTATTATCTGTAAATATGAATATTTTCTTCACTCGTAATACAACTGCAGGAGATTACAATCCTTCAAAAGTGGATAGAACTACCAAAGGTTATGTGTTTTTTGTTTTCAAATGGCCATCACGTCTGACATAGGAAAAGGCTATTTTACTACAGTTTTACTACAGTACAAGTTCTACCACTGGATCAATATCAGAGCTTTAATTGTAATTTTAATTTATAATATCCAAACTGACAACAACAGCTGTCTCCAGGCAGAAAACCCATGTATCAGATATGATACACTTGGAGTTACAGGGTTAAAATTATTGTTATATCCCACAGACGTCATGTGACGACCTGCACATAATCCCAAAATCAATTAACTTTTAGTTACTTAATGTATTTTATTTTTAAATATTTTAATTGCTTTTAATGTACATTTTATTCATCAGTTTTCTTCTAATTCCTTATTTCTGTGGGAGTTTTGGTTCAAACATTATAACTACTGATAAGTGCGATCCTTACATTCATTTTGCCAAATATACAGTGGAAAAAGAAAATTTTGTGACTCACATATTTGTCAAAGTTACAGGCGTCACTGGAGCAACATTTGAAGAAATGGTCACTCTGCAGATTTTCCTTTTACCACTCTGATCGCATTTTGATACATACTACTAGGGACGGGATTCAACATGGCCCACAAAGAGGCTGGTGATTCACCCAGTGCCATTTAAGTTAAAGCTAAAGCTATTCTATTATACCTGTATGCAAAAAATACACTGCACTCAAAATATTTAGCAGTTCAGCAATACTGATCTTTTTATTGAAACTTTTAGCAGAACTTTAAATCAAAGTATTTAAAGTAATCTAAGTATTTAAAGTAATATTCAACAAGTAACTCAAAATGCAATTTTATGCAGATTTCAAAAACTCTTTGGTTCTGAAATAAAGAAGTGCAACATCAGCACAAAATGATGTTTATATTCAACAACTTTAAAAAACAAGTTGTATAATGGAGCCTTTTATACTTGAAGTGGAAAGCAGTGCAGATAAATGCAAACATGGCTTCATGACACTCCTCTTTTATCAAATGGATGTCAGTGTAAGTTGTTTCTATCACATTTAACCTGAGACCAATTTTCTTGTAACTTCTATACAAAACTTGACACAAGTATGAAAAAAAGTGTTTTTCATGACTTTTTTTTCTCCAACCATTAAACTGTTCAGCCTGCAACACTGCTTTTTGTAAACCTTGAGTCTATCCATCGTACGGTCAGACATGACAACGCACAGACGTCCGAGCTCCATATATCGTGGTTAAGCTTAACGTGGGAATGCTTCACAAACATTCAGGGATGAACTTACACACTGGCTTTACTTCTCTGGGATAGCCTACTCTGAGATGAAATGCCGGTTTGGCAGCACGTAGCGAGGCTCCAAATGCTTTCAGTGTGAAGTAACTCCAGACCGCCGACAGGTCTCGCACACCACAGCCGCTCTATCACGTGACGCATACTGCTTCGATGTGCTGAGGTCATGAGCAGGATTACGCCGTATTGCAAGTTTTGTGAGCTGCTTTTGTGTATTTAAAGGATCGGGTTATGTTTTGTATTTCTCCCTGATATCCAATCCAGTAATTTAGCTCAGGATCGAACCGATACAGATACTGTATATCAGATCGGTCCATCTCTATTGCTGATAAAAGTGCTACCTCTACCACTAAAAATATTATAAAAGGTTTAGTTGCTAGTATAGACAGTAGACACAGTGGAAACCTTGGTTACAGTAATGGGCTGTGAAGTATTCCTTTTCATCAGGAAATCTTTATTTAGCTTTGTAGAAATCAAATGAATCTACCTGAAGTTTTATTTTGATTTTCTTATCTACCATGCCTAAACTAAGCCCTGTGACAGAATGGCAGTCTGTCCAGAGTGTTCCTGCCTCAACCGGCCCTCCACATCTCTATTTTGGGTAATTGGTTAAGAAAATGATTGGAAAATGTAAAAAAACAAAAAACAATCGCACACACCAAAAATGGACACTGTATATTATATGCATCATGGTAAAGTATATTGTTTTACAGTATAAATGATTTATACAGAGCAGGTAATAATTGTTCAAGCCTTCTTCTTTTAAGATGGCAGTGCTATGCAGCAAATATCATACGTTGCACAGACTTCATGCACCTTGCAAAGAAAACAAATGTGGTCAGTAATTGCTATAGCTGCTTTTATCTGAGTCAAAGTGCAGATGGCCCTTTTGGGATATCTTGGGAGGTGGACAGCGTCTGACTGCAAAGGTTTCTTTGTTTTGCCGCTGATCTCGTTTCTTTATCGAGAAATCCCTTTTGTTAGCATCTACAGTTTGTCATGTGTCGCTCTGAAAGGTCATCTCTACCAGACTAGTTGCCATAAAATGGACCGAAAGACAGCGTGTGGCTCCGACAGAATGACTTGAAGAAGAAGAGACACGCTCCGTAAACAGGATCTGTGTCTGACCTGTCACAGATGTCCAAAGACACGCAGACATGCAGCATGTTTGTGCAGACAGATGAACAGGCCGTGCAAAGGCTGTGAAATCAGTCAGTGCTCACTACAGCTGTGACTTGAGGCATTTAAAGGGTAGCTTCTTATCTCACCCTGTGCATGCACACACACACTGACTTCAATCCAATGTCTGATTGAACTTTTTCCTTTGTATGTTACACAGAGAAGGGCATGGCAGACACGTTCACATATACACAAATGCTTCCCTTTTCAACCGCTTCTCACACACACACACCCATAATAATGCAATATTCATGACGCGTGGGGCCATAAACATGAAAACTTGTGAAGATTCAGAACTGAAACTATGCGTGGCCATAAAAGCAGAAATATGCATAAGCATTCTTTTTCGTGGACTGCATCATGATCTTTTATAAATATCGAAAAATATGAAAATGCAAACCTGGTTTCCACTTCCATTTTCAGCAATGAGTGGGCTGAACACTCACAATTCATTATCTGCACATTAACATCCCTGTTTGCACAGCTTGTCAGACATGTTGTAAGTCAGTGAGACAACAGCAAAGAAGAAGTGTCTTTTTAATTTACCTTAAAGAAGTCCAGCTGCTTTTCTTTCCAAGCTCCTTAGAGTTTGTTGTGGTGACTGATTGTTGTGGAAAGCAAAAATCACAATCATTTATTATAGTCTAAAGTGTATTCAGAGTTTGCAAATTGATGTTGATTCATTCCATAAGTCATAACACATTGTTCTCCCCATACACTCCGTTTATAAGTTAAAAGTATCTGTACTGGTATTGACAATGGTGTCTTTGTATTTAATCAGTATCCGATTGATACCAAAATGTGCAGTAACACACAGCACTAGTGCACACTAAGTGATTTCCAATAAAGGATGGTAAATAGTAGTTTTGTTTACGGTACATTAAAATGTGCAGCTTGTATTTCTTCTTTGAAAAACATGTGTGCCAGTGGTCAGAGGTACGTCTTGGGCCTTCCCAATTTTTACCACAGATTCTTGCTTTATGAATGCCATTTTTATGTGTAGGGACGTGTTGAGTGCATGGTTATTGTGCATGCACACTGCACCCTTGAAATTTGTAACATTCAGATGAGGTTAGAGCAGGGTAAGAGTGTCAAACACGAGAACGTCAGAGAAAACCATTCTCTATTCATGTTCTATGCTGCAGACTGGCTCACCCTGAAAACTGAAGGGGTAAGAGAAGGGCACGATCCTTTGGACTTTTCCTTAATTTTGCATTAACAAGCGCTGTGCTGTTGTGAAGGATTGCTTATGTCATGAAAGTGGTTCTGAGAACCCTTCACGTCATTGGGCAGCATCGTTGTTTACATTCATACTTGCGTGCCAATGTGTCTGCATTGGTTTGCCGTCACATGAGAAACCAAAGTGCTCATGTTGGACTTCAGGCTGATAACGCTGTATACAGTTACTGATCAGGCGTAACATTATGAACACTGACAGGTGAGTAGCATAACACTGCTGATCTCTTCATTGTGGTCATGGGCGGCCAAGATTCATGCACGTGGAGAGCGAGGGCTGGCCTTTGTGGTCCGATCCAACAGACGACTACAAAATGTAGCTGAAGTTGTCAAAATATGTAATCCTGGTGTCATAGCGTAATGGCTATTACCCAGGGAAAAGGACTCAAGAGCAGACGCCAGAGGTAAGTGAAAAGTGTCTTTTATTTTTACAGGTGCAAGGTGGTGTGGCAAATACTGGGCCGGACAAAACCCAGTGGTGGTCGTGGTGTGGGGATCACGCGGGGTGCGCCAAGGGAGTGAGTTTGAATGGAGTGGCTGGACTGGTTGCCGAGGAGAGGGGGCGAGCCAGGCAGACTTTCGGCTGGGAATGTTGGCAGTGAGGTACGCGGAGCAGGCGGGGATAACCTCCAGGCAGCCCAAGAAGAGCAGTTCTCGCCGTGGGTCGGAGAATGAACTGGCGAAGTACCGCGGGCTGCACCAGGTCAAAAAAGCCT
>VOQK01042399.1:2452-13435 GCA_015052645.1 Benitochromis conjunctus | reverse complement strand
ACTATTAACTGGGGGAAACAGTGTGGGGGAAAATGGTCCTTATTGAACGAGTGACTGGACTGGTTGCCGAGGAGAGGGGGTCCCGGTGTGTGGAGGCGAGCCAGGCAGACTTTCGGCTGGGAACGTTGGCAGTGAGGTACGCGGAGCAGGCGGGGATAACCTCCAGGCAGTCCAAGAAGAGCGGTTCTCGCCGTGGGTCGGAGAACGAACTGGCGAAGTACCGCGGGCTGCACCAGGTCAAAAAAGCCTCCAGCTGATTGTCCAAATCAGCTGCAGCTGAGGAGAGGCGAACTCCGCGCCCCAGGGGAGGAGCCGCCAGCGTAGATGAATCCGCCCCACACACCAAGGACCATGACACCTGGAATACACAGTGCAATGGTGTTTTTGTGTTTGGGGCCACAGACCAGTCAGGGTGCTCATGATGACCTCTGCCCACTGCCGAAGGCGCCAACAATGGGCACGTGAGCATCAAAACTGAACTACGGAGCAGTGGAAGAACGTGGTCTGGTCTGATGAATCATGTTTACTTTACATGGATGGGCAGGTGTATGTGCTCCCCTTACCTGGCACCAGGATGCACTATGGGAAGAAAGGAAGCTGGTAGAAGCAGTGTGATGCTTTCGGCAATGTTCTTCTGGATGGGTTCTGCCATCCATGTGGAGGTTATTTTGACATCTATCACCTACCTAAACATTGTTGCAGACCATGTACACCTTTTCATGAAAACAGTACTCCTACACCTCTTTCAGCACGATAATGGACCCTGTCATAAAGCATAAATGGTTCAGGAATGAGTCGAGGAGCACAACAAGGAGGTTGAGGTATTATCTCCACCTCAAAATTCTTGATTTCTCAATCCAATCGAGCATTTTCGTCGTAGTTTTTGTCAACAACCGTTATTTGACAGCGAAAACAAGACGATAACAGTAAAAACGAAGGCACGAGGACAGAAACTATGATGTGTGTCGATACTTCCATCAACAAATAAGAACAAGATGAAAATGTTCTGGAGAGACAAGCTGCATCAGAAATAATCAAGTTATGTAGAAAGGCGGGACGAGTTTGGAAGTGATCCAACAAGAAGTACTCTCCATTAGGAGTAAGGTTAGACGCCCACATTTGGTCTGCTGCCGACACCCTCACGCCTCACGATTATACAAACTATGGCAATGAGAAAAATGCCATTCCGTAGCAGAATACATAAGGACCAAGCTGCATACTATTCTAGCCTCGTACATTTTGTTTTACAGGCAAATTTGTGGTATCACAGATTGTGATAAAGTTATATTTTATGAAATGTTCACATTAGGAGACAATGCAAAGTATAGAGTTATGCTGTAGCATCTATCTCAGTTGAAAGACATGTTTGATAGGTCAACTGGTAATTCAACATTGACTATAACTGTGAATGTACCTGTTAGCTATTTGTTATTATGCGTTAACACTCGTGGGCACAATTTAGTAATGTTTCAACCGAGGATACGCATATATGTTGGTACATATTGACATGATAACATCACACAGCTCATCTGATGGTTTAAGAGCTGTCGACTGTGTTGGTGGAGCTCAGAAGATGGGAACACTGGAAAAAAAATCCCGCACACCATTTCTCCACCACCAGCAGGAGACCCTTTCATTTGAATGTTGAAGCAGAAATCGAGACTCATCAGACCAGGCAATGTTCTTCTTTTTAGTGAGCCAGTGAGACTTTTAGCCTCAGTTTCCTGTTCTTAGCACATAGGGGTGATATCTGGTGTGGTCTTCTGCTGCTGTAGCCAAATTGCTTCAACATTTAATGTGTTGTGCATTTAGAAATGCTCTCCTGCATACCTTGGTTGTAACAAGTGGTTATTTAAGTTACTGTTGCCTTTGTATTAGCTCAAAGCAGCCTGGCCATTCTCTGTAAACCTTAGAGACAGTTATGTAAGAGCACCCCAGTAGATCAGCAGTTTCTGGTGCCAACAACCGTGGCTCCTTCAAAGTCCCGAAAATCACCTTTCCTTCCCACTCTGATGCTCGATTTGAACTTCAGTGGGTCATCCCAGCTGTGTCCACATGCTAATATGGATTGATTTCCTGCCATGTGATTGGCTCATTAGATATTTGTATTAACAAACAAAGTGACCTGTGAGTATATCTTACTTATCTGGCCTACTTGAGATGTGTATGTGACTGAGTTTAACACTCCCAATCCAGAGGGTCGATCTTGCAACGGGACCACACCAGCCATGGTATGTAATATTCCACCTCTGAGTACTCAGTAATCATGTAGCCATGATTACTGAGTACTCAGTATGAGCTCCAGCTGTGGGTACTTAGTGAGGTGATTATGTCAACAAAGACTGCTAAGAGATAAGTAAGAGAAAAACATCTGCCAACTGACTCAAAGGCATCCTTTCAAATATTTCAGCTAAGGCAGGTGTCTCTAGAAAAACAATTTTTCCATTATACACACACGCGCGCACACACACACAAACACACACACACACACACGCACGCAAGCATGCACACACACACACACACACACACACACACACACACACACACACACACACACACACACACACACACAATATCAGCTACGCTCTTGAGGCTGGTAAAAATCTGAGAGAACTGAATGGAGGGTGGGGAGAAATGCAGTCCTGTGTATAAGAGCACATCCCATATATGAGTCATCAGTCACAGCGAACAGTGGAGCGTTCTCCTTCTGCATCTTCCTCTCTCTGTCCTCATCTCTCAGTGCCTCACTCCAGCACACGTAAACACAACATGCACAAAATCACAATACATGTAGTTTGTCCTTTTATTCACTTTGTCTCTCGAGTCAATTCTTGCCATAACCAAAAGAATCAATTTTAGAGATAAAAAGCAAAAAGCAAACACAAAACAAACAAAATCAGCATAATAAAACAAAAAAGAAGTGTGTGTGTGTGTGTGTGTGTGTGTGTGTGCGTGCATGCTCTTGTGCATTTACACCATATATCACCATAAAACTGGGGATGTATGTAAGGGCTCAACTTTAACACATTTGTTTACACACCACTCTGCATTTAGTCATTAGTTGTTATTAATCTCTCGCTCTCTCACTTCCCTTCTTTTATCCTGTCTCCCTTCCATAAGGGAAGGAAAACAGTATTGGACCAGATGGCCGCCCCTCCCTGAGCCTGGTTCTGCTGGAGATTTCCTCCTGTTAAAAGGGAGTTTTTCCTCCCCACTGTCACCAAGTCCTTGCTCATCTGATTGTTGGGGTTCTCTCTCTGTGGGATTGCTACCTTATGGTATAAAGTGCATTGAGGTGACTGCTATTATGATTTAGCGCAATATATGTAGGCAAACCTACACCTCACCTCAAAGCAGTAGTGAAAAGGGACAAATTCTTGTTAAATCTACAAGATCACATCCACCGATGTCCACATCCTGGATGCTAAAACCATAAAAAAAAATAAAAATAACTGCATTATCAAGCAGAATATTGTCTTCAGGTGACGTCACAGGTATCAGTATTAGCAAACTCAGGGGAAACTTTTCTTCACATTTTCCCAGACTTAAAAAGAGGAATTGTCTGCAGCAGTAGAAAAGACAATACCTTCCCAGTATGGTCAAAATAACTGCTGCACAGGCCCCCCTTCCTTCCCCCCGGTGCAGCTGCTCACACTTTCATATAGTTGAAGGTTCGAGGGCAGCATGGCATACAATTTCTTGTATGTGGTACATACAAGAAATTGAGCAGAGCAGTGAACAGGGTGTAATGGATGATGTCTCAGCATGATGTCCATGGGCATGGATAGGATGACTGTGGACAGATCATCATTATTCGTTATTTATAAATGTCCTTATTGTTTTGTCCTCAGCTTTCTGTGTGAAATTAGTATAATCTGTGAGCGTGAAGCAGACTCAGGTGTGCAAAAGCTCCACTGTCATTAATCTGACAACACTGTGTTACAACGAGCAACTGTCAGATAAACATACCAGCGTTAATCAGAACAAATTGACCCCTCAGAGGCATGCGGCTCAGATTGATTCTAAGACCCGGTATTGGCTGTCCACTGCTTGCTTTCCATCCCTACTCTGCAGTGTGTCATAATTTATGTTGGCAGCTCGCAGCGTTTCTGAAAGAATGTCTTTTGACTCGACAACACAAATTCATAACGTTTCGGTTAGCCACATCAGTTCTACGTTCACAAAAGAAACAAACAGCTTTCCAAAGAATAAACCAGCTTCCCACTGCGAGATGCAGAGGAGATTTAGTTGTATTACAGGCCTGCTCTGCTTTGTCTACAACAGAGTACCCTGTGCAGGGTACAATGAAATCAATAGATCATCAAGGCGAGGGAAAGATACCTCCAATGTCAGACAGTCTGTCTCAGTCGCAGGTCAAGCTTGAAGAACAATCTAAAAGCACCTAAAATAGATGGGAGGAAAACAGTTAAGCATTTGGAAATAGCCTCATTTGAATTCTGATCTCAATCTGACTGAAAGTGTATGGAAAGAACTGAAACTGGTAGATAGGACAGGGTGCCCGTCCACTGAGGGAAAGGGAAAAGCTGCTCAAGAAGAGGGGGGCAAGCTTGTTACTCACACAAGCCCATCAGTGCCGAATATCACTCCTCCCTAAGGTTCATAACTGTTAATGGCTTTAGAACTCATCATTGTGATATATGTGAGTCTTTGACAGTGGCAAGAGAACTACATTATGCTTCATTTAGCCCTTCTTGGCAAACCTCCAGGGTGAGTCCCGTGTATTTCATCACCCTGCACCATGGCTCGAGATGAATGTATTTTGCAAGCAGACATGCATCTAGAAGATTTTTTTTTTTAAAGTTGCCACTGACTACAGCTTAATATCAATATCCTTATTCTGTATGCCATCTCCTGTCCTTCAACGCTTTAATGACAACCAGACCAAGGAGTGGACTGGCCATCGAGAGGACCGGGACATTTCCTAGTGTGAAGGTCATTTTAGCATGCTGCGAACACTCAACTTGATCAGCGCCCAGGCGCAGCTCTCTCTCAGACACACACTGTGCTGGGTAACGTCAGACGCTCGGATCAGATAAAAAGGAAAAATGGAGGAAAGAGGAAGAGAATGAAGAAGATACAGCTAAAGGCTGAAAAGTTAGTCAGAAACACTAAAGTCTGTTTTTGTCATGGTGCTGGGTCGGTGACCCAGTGTTTTGAGTTTATTGTCTTTATTATTGTTTATGGGCTCATGTTTTAGGGTTTTGGTCCTGTTTGCCCCTCATGTGATTCAGTGTTCCTTCTGTTATGTGTTCAGTTATCCCTGCCTTTGTCTTCCCTCTGTAGTCAGGTCCTTGTGTAAAGCCCGTTTCTCTGCATCTGTGACTTTGCTTGTGTTTTGTGTTTCCTGCTTTATTTTGAAGGTCCCTGTCTCATGTGAGTGTGTGGTGTTTTGTGGTTCCCGGTCTTGTCTGGTAATGAGGATCAGCTGTGTTTCCCTCCTGTGTGCTGTTTCCTTGTTACCCTCTGTGTATTTATAGTGTGTGTTTGCATGTGCTGGTTGTTGGATCATCTGCGTTAATTGGTGTCTTCTCTCCCATGTCTCTCTGCGGCTTCCCCCCGTATGTATTTTTCCAGGTTTGTGTTTAGTTTTCCCAGTTTAATTCTTAGTTCAGTTCTCGCCATCCTCACTTCTGTTTGTAATATTCACTCTGTAAATAAACCACTCACCTGAGTGCCTGCGTTTTGGGTCCAACATTCTCTGTGAGGTTTGCAGCTAGTATCCCTCTGCTAGTTATGAAAGCTATCCCCGGACAACAAAGCAAGACACTCAGAGATCGATCATTTTACTTGCAAGCAAGGGGAGACAAGGGCTGTTTCTCAATTCCAAGTACGCGAGTCCTCGCGTACTTGGAATTGAGAAACGGCGGTCTCGCGAAATGCATGACGGGTTATTTGGCTCCACCAAGTCCACACAAGTCATCACCGATGCATGCTCGATAAAACGGGCGGAGCGAGACCACATCCGGGAACTTTTCGCGTTCTCGGCTTGATGCGTACTTTGGATTGGGACAGTACTTGGTCTCCGACTGATGACGTATAACGAGTACACGAGAACGCAAGTACACACAAGTACGCATATTGAGACATGGCTAAGGTCTCAGAGCTGAGACCTGTGACCTCTGCCCTGGTCTCAGTCATCTCCAAAGACTCCGCCCCCCTGCACGCACCTTTATTGACGCACAGATTGGTAACATCCACATTGTAAAACACTCCCACATAGTTGTAAACATGGTGTGTCACAAAAGCCCTGTGCGTGTATGTGTGTATGTATGTGTGTGTGTGTGTTACAGCAAGCATGCATGGGTGTGGAGATCTATGACTTCCAAATGACCATACAATAAACTCCTGCACATATGGTTTAACCTAAGACAGCTTAACTTAGATAAACACAGATGTAACCAATAAACGTCAGGAAGTAAAACATTTCTCTTATCTACAAAGAACAACCAGAAGTCCTATGGAATTTCTTTGTCTTACAGTTAACCTAAGGGTTCATAGTTTTATACATACAACAATGACAATATTAAACAATTCACTCTCACATTCTCCACACCACACGGCTGGCTTCTGCGAGCCGTGACAGTTTTGCACCGTTTTATAGCTCATCATCAATTACAATGAATGTGTGTTTTTGATTCCTGATGCTTCAGTGTTAAAAGACTGTAAATCTTTGTTTAAATGTGAGTGGTGTATAGTGAATATAAGCGATGCATCCACAGCCATGACATAGTTTGAAAAACCCAAAATTCATTAGATTTGAAATGAATTTTGGACAGTACGTTAACCAACCTACCAGTTTTTCTCTTTGTATGGTATATTATTTGCTTTTACTTTTAATTATACAGCCACTGTTTGTAATTAAACATGAATTAGATAAACAGCATTCATTTTCTTTGTTTTCCTTTTTAAATTGCCGTCATAATATTAAAATGATAGTGAACTCTTTTGATTGCTAAAATCTGACAGTGTGACAGACGAGAACAGCGGGTGCGCTCAGCCTATGATGTCAGCAGTTAGCTGGTTGGTGAAGGCTGAACTTCTGTTACTGAAATAATAAACTACGCAAAACTGTCGATAAACGACATCAATAAAACGCCTCTTTTATGTTTTATGACTATAGCTTAATATTTTGTGTGCCATCTGCTGTACAAAGCTGTCATTTGAATAACATCCAGACGTACTGTCAAAGCATCTATGGTACGATTTATTTTAGTTGTGTATAAATGACTTCAGTAACAGAGCATCAATATTTTAAACCCTCTCTGTTTTCACTTCTGCTCAAAGCTTTCTCTGAGTCCCACTTTTTTCTCACGCAGATTCTTTTCTATCTCGCTGTCCCCACTGAGAAAAGGATCTAACAAGCCAATCCTTCTCTTTTGTCCAAACAATAACATTATATTCATTTTTTTCCAATAAAAATGTGCGAAAAGCAGTAAAATGAAAAAAATATATATTTCGAGGCTCTAGTGTGAATATCATTGTGATAACATATGTGGTGCCATTCGAAAACAAAGAGAGCAAAAGAACGGCTAAAGGTGAAAAATAATAGAAACAACTTCAAAAATATCACATCACCTTCACAGACGCAAACATGCATCCAAATAAATGCTCCTATTTACAGTTCATATTAGTTGCTTTCTAAGCAAACAAATCATGCCTTCTTCTTACAACATGTCCTCCTGTGACCGTGTGTCAGTAAACCAACCATCACATGATGCTTGATAATGACTCCCACACCTTTTCTGTTCTTTGGTACTTTTGATTATTTTCAGAGCACTGCCTTCAGCTGCGGGAGGTGCAAAAAACACCACTGAGCGATTCCATAATTTTTTCATCATTCCATCACTTCATAAGACCCGCTGCCACTGATTCTCAGTCCAGCTCTTGTGTAATTTGGCACACCTCAGGCTTTTCTTCCTGTTTCCCTTCCTTAATACTGGCTTCTTACTGGCACCCTTCCACCGAGACCACTTGGGATTGGGCTTCATCTGATTAGATGGATCAATTTCAAGTCATGTGTCAGGTCTTTGTTCATGGTCATTTGGTCATGTTGCCTCTTTCTTTGGTGAAGGGGAACCCTTTATAGATGATAAAACCCATCATATCTTGAGTCTGAAGGTGGAGATGCAAATTAAAATTGGCCTCCACAGCACTCCAACACCTACAAATTCTCTTCTGCTCCGCCTTTGGCATACCACGTATGTGGCCTCTCTCTACCCACATACATAACACACGATTAGGCAGAACGGTAATCACACACATCCCAGTATAACGTTGGAAGAAGTGTATACATGAATCCTGCAGGATTGCAGGATTGCTAACAGCTTTGGTATGAACTGAGACTGTTAGTGCCTTCTCATCTTATTGTTAATACATAGGAGCAACATTAATTGTCTTGGACTAATTCCAGGTTTATGAGAACACATCAGTTTGTTGGAAGATATAATTACACTCTAATTAATCAATAATAATAAACTAAAAAAACAACCAATTGTACCTTTAAAGACATGACTTTTAGATATTAAATATTATTCATTTGATACATTTTTTTGTTTGTTTTTTTACAGAGGAAGGTCTGCCATTTCTTTTTTAGTCCTCTGCTTATCCAGTTTCCTCAAATTATGCACACTATGCTAGGATATGGCAAGTTTTAGATCTTTGAACATCACTTTGTTGGCACAAAAATACAATTTTACACCTGTCAAAGCTTTTCTTTGGCATTTTTAAAAGTGTTTTAACTAAAGAAATTGAAACAAATTATATGTTTCTTTGACTGTTGGCCACAAAGTGCCTGAAGATACAGATCGTTTTAAGTTGTCAGTTATGTGTAGACACAAAACTGGTTCATCCCTTGAGGTGCCTTTTTTTTAATCCTTAACTGAGTCATAGGGCAGTGTTAATCAGCTTAACAAACACATACACAAACCTTCCTCTTGAAACCTTGTATTTGCCAGTTTTTCTGACCACTCCCACGTGTCTGGGTGGCTTGTTGTTGTGTAACCAACAAAGAACACGTTAATTACTTTAATTAAAAAACAGCTAAATGAATCCCTTCTAATAAATGTGGAATACGGGAAGCTAATTCGACAATGACACTAAACTCTGAGTATGTTCACTCTGAGCTAAATGCATGTGTACGTAACGAAAATAAAAAGCCATCATCAGTGCAGCTCAGGTAGCACGATTCACCATGGCAACAGGTGGTTTTTAAAGAGCACAGCTTCCATTTGAATCCAGAAGAGCTACACATATCGCGTCGACGTGAACAATGGCACTTATTTAAAAAAAAAAAAAAATGGACTGGAGAAACGCTCAACAAACATTTTAACATTTCTATTTTTAAGCATAGTCCACTTCTTCATTGTTTACCCAACTGGAATTTTTCTGGATGTTAAAGCGAGAATCTCTCTGTGTGTGTAGTTAGCTGTAACAGGAGGGACTGAATGTAGGTGACAGCAACTAATGTTGAAAATTCAAACCAAATGCCTTGAAGAAGCCAATGCTTGTATGTTTCCCCCTAAGTTTGAGAGACAAGTAGATGGGGGCTTTTGTGCAGAGATGACCATATAAGGGCTATTCGATGACATCACAGAGAGACTTGTAACCAAGTCTGAGGATTTTGGCTCATATACTGACCTCATTATTTTTCAACCACATTTTAACAATTATCCATGATTGTAATTATCTATATGGAGAGAAAATGAATGGACTGGCTCTTATACAGCACATTTCTCCTTGAGCACTCTATACTACAGGGCATTCCCTAACTGTTTCCTATCCAAGTCCTGGTTGATCCCTGCTTAGCATCTGATACTAGAAGCTAAACAGCAATAACCCTGCTTAGCTTCTTGGATCAGATGAGATTGGGTGTGCTCTGAGCAATATGGTCTGCCTCATTCAGCCATTCACACAAGAACTTTTTTCTATGCTTAAACGCTTTGTATCTACCACAAACACATCAGAGAGCAACTTGGGTTTCAGAATCTTGCTCAGAGATACTTTGGCATGCAGAATGGAGCAGCCAGGCTGACCTGGTCTACCCTCTATAGCTATAGCCACTCCCTATATAGGCCACTTTAAGTAAAGTATACTGTCAAAGAGGCCCATGCTTATAATTATGATATTCTAACTGTTAAATTGCCTCCCTCTTCTCGCCTTCAACTGGTCTCAGTAGATGGCTGCACCTGTCCTGAGCCTGATTCTCCTGGAGGTTTCTTCCTGTTAAAAGGGAGTTTTTCCTTCCCACTGTCACCAAGTGCTTGCTAATGTGGAGTTGTCTCATTGTTAGGGGTTTTCTCTCTATTATTGTAGGGTCTCTACCTTACAATACAAAGCACCTTGAGGCAAATGTTGATTTGATTCGTTGTCACTTTACCGCATTATGAAAAATTCAGGGCAGCGTGGCAGCATGGTGGTTAGCGCTGTTGCCTCACAGGAGGATTCTGAGTTTGGTTCCACCATCTGACCAGGGTACTCGGGCTTCCTCTTACAGTTCAAAGACATGCATTTAGTGGGGTTAGGTTTATTGCTAATTTTAAATTGCCCATAGATGTAAATGTCAGTACGAATGGCTGTCTCTGCCTCAGGTTGGGAACCTGTCCAGGGCGCACCCCGCTGGGATAGGGTCCAGCTCCCCTCTGACCCTGGATAGATGGATTATATAAATTATTTTAAGAAATCTTCAGATAAATTTTAAGAAAGTGATATATTACTGTAGTAATTTTGCAGTTTTTTTCCCCCCAATTCACTTCAATGCACAAACCTTTCTTTCAGACAGCTATAGCATACGATATGACATTGCATGTATGGGTTGATGACTACTTTATGTACTAAGTGAATGTGGGCCATACAGATAAAATATGCAGGCAGGTGGAGTAAGAAAACGCTCCAGACTGTAAAGGGGCAGGCATGATGGAGAGCAGGGAAGCAGTCCAAGGAGTCAGTGATCGTGGCTGCACATAC
>VOQK01042397.1:0-10000 GCA_015052645.1 Benitochromis conjunctus | reverse complement strand
ATATTTATCTATTTACAATTTTTTAAATGAATTCAAAAGATGGTTGAATCTGATCCACTATTTGTCTGACCTGCCTGATATACATTAATTCAAGAAATCTATTTCAACCCACTTAAAGCTACTTATCCATCAGTCTGTCAGTATCTCAGATAATGCTTGATCAAACTATTGAAATTCTGTGGAAGCAAACTTCGACCAGATAATAAGTCCCCACAAGTAAACAGCTAGGCTTAAGTAGGCTTACGTTGTAATGGCAGCCTGGTGAGGGAGGAGTGGCTAGCAAGTCTAGCAGGTGTGCAGTCTGGAAGCTAATTGGACAACTAGTCAGGTAGAACACTAGACCGTCATTTGGCAATGACAACAACCAGACCATACAAGCCAGGTCTCCATGGCTTTACACTCTCCAGTCATACATGTCCCGCTGACAGGTCGATGCCTGCAGCACGCTACAAGGGTAAGGTCTCCCTCACAAGGAAGCGAGAAGAAAACCAATGCCTGCCAGTAATGGCTACAGCAGGGGTCTCCAACTCCAGGCCTCGAGGGCCGGTGTCCTGCAGGTTTTAGATGTGTCCTTGATCCACCACAGCTGATTTAAATGGTTAAACGACCTCCTCAACATGTCTTGAAGTTCTCCAGAGGCCTGCTAATGAACTAATCCTTTGATTCAGGTGTGCTGACCCAGGGTGTTATCTAAAACCTGCAGGACGCCGGCCCTCGAGCCCTGGAGTTGGAGACCCCTGGGCTACAGTCTATTCACACTCTGGGGGCCTCTCCTGACGTCATTAGCCAAATTATTCTGGCACTGTGGCATCACTGAGAATTAAAAACTGCCCAGTATCTCCTATCTTCAATAACATGACCAATGTGGCTGCTTTCACAGGTGTTACAATAAAGTTTAACATGATACTCTGATGTGCGCCAAGTCGACACGGCCCGCAACGACTCTGATGCCGTGGAAGGTTACGGCGTAGGGTTGAGAGGGGTTTCCCACTGAAACATGAGCCATGCATTAGATGTTAGCAGGAAGTTAGCTTGCCAGCCTCTCTCTAAAGATGATCTACTATGTTCTAACTGAGGGATTTCTAAAAAACTAAAATGTATGTCTTGGCTGTTGATCTGGACATAAATGAAGCAGCAATAGCCTCTACCCATCCAAGTCTCTCAACATGAAGTTTTATTGTGTATTTTATTGAGGAAAAATGTAACCCTCATTTCATATCTTTGTTACTACCAGTGATTTTGTGTGTCTGCAACAGCAAAGTTACTACTCGACTTTTACAATGCCTTTGGTATTTGTTTTGACATGCAGGCGACAGTTTGCTATCACATTTTGAGTCAATTTTCACAAAGCAGTGATGTTGAAAGAAAATGTGAATGTCATGGTTCTTCAATGACCGCCTTGGAGTACCGTACTCTCGCCAGGGCCGTGTCTGCGTTCCTGTGGTTCACCTGACCTCCACCCACGCACACGCACCTGCGGCTCATCACGGCTGATGAATCTAAGCTGGATTTAAGGCCACGTTGGAGTGCTGTTCCTCGCTGGAGCGTTATACTTTGTTAGTTTAGCCCGGCTCTCTCGCTTCCCTAGTGCTTTGCTGACGTCTGTCTCCATCTCCCCGTATAGACCTCCCCGGACCTGTGCCTGTTCTCCCTGGATCTGATCTGGAAGAGCGTGAGTGAGTGTGGTCACGGTGAGTGTGAGTGAGTGTGGTCACGGTGAGTGTGAGTGAGTGTGGTCACGGCGTTGGACTGGACAGTGTGAAGAGATAATGGAGTCAGAAATCGCTTATGTTAGCTGTTCGGACTTCAATGGGATAGCATGAATTCCAAGTATTTTATCAATCAAGGTAAAAAATGATTTCAGAAAATAAATTTGTTCCAGCAACTTTAATAGAAGAACTTAGACAAGTTTAGCTTTTGGTGTTATTAAGGATTTATGAATTTGCATGCATATTTTCAAACGATGAAATATGCACAAAAATATACTATTGGTGTTGTCTAATTACATTCACTTGATGTAAAACGAATCGAATTGCATCCTGCAAAAATGACAGAGTCACCTTGAGAAGTATTTTATGTGTGTCCATTAGAGCATGAGGCTGCTTGTTGTTTGTGGATCCAGCATGTGACACGTTGACAGGTTACTGGATTGGAATCGTAAGCAGCAGACTGATTCTTGGTATGCTCTGATTGCAACTGAAAACATGTCATATAAACAGCTTTTCTTACACTTCTCCCTCTACCAATCCACCACTTTTCTGTCAACAGATAAATACAGTTCTAGACACAAATGTGATCAGCAAACAGTTGAAATTTGTTTGTCAAGGTGCTAAAACTGGCCTTAAATCCCAAAGATCTAATAGTGCAACACAGAGTTGGGTGTACTGCTATCCAATGGAATACCTTGGCAGTACTGTAAACTGAAAGGTAGAGCAAGAAAACATGTTTGACAATCAAATGCACGAATAAAGGCAAACATCTTTGGTGCACTGAGATGCAGAAAAATATGCAGGTCCAAGCCTCTGTCTCTGTCTAACAAAATCAGAAAACTGTGAAATCAATTACGATGAAGAAATGTGGCGGGTAAGAGGCAACAGATTGAATCTGTCTTCTCTCTCCACGAGTAGGAAACTAGGCTGTTGTAAAATCCTGTGTGATAGATACAGAGGATGCATTAAAGTTCACTCGATACCAGAGTAAATTTCTCCCGAACTCTCCCTGTTTAAATAAGAAACCCTTTTAAAAGATTGTTGCACCCGTGTCGCTGAGTCCTAGACAGTGAAGACTGATGTTGCAAGACTCAACATGCTCTTCATCTTGGAGACCCAAGATGAAGAGCATGTCGCTTTATTCACCGCTAATGAGTGTGCCGCATCCGTTTGCCAAGGCCTCACAGAGCCAAAATGGCTGACTGATGCCTTGCCGCTCATTATGATTTTACAACACTCTTGGAAAATATTCAGTCAGCTAGAATTAGTCACACAGAAAAGCTTCCTACATGTCCCCGTGAAGTGAAGGTGCACGTATTCACCCATCAAAGATTTTATGGCGCTGGTGACAAACGGATCAATTTTCTGTTACCCGAGCACTTTTGATGTTTTGGACAAATTACAGACAATATTCACGTGAAATGGAAACCAGGCATTGGGCAATATGTCCTTTGTAATTACGTGTCACAAAAGATAACAGACCAAACAACATTTTTTGACAGATCTATTCACCACACTTTTAACAAGACGGGAACAATAACAGTGTTGACGTTCACACGGAGTCAATGTGGAACTGCAGAAGTTACAATTAGGTGAAGTAATGAATGCTAGCAAGCTGTCTCATCACAGCCGTGTTTGTGTGTCTCTGTTGTCTTTAAAGATGCTGATCTCTTTTCCAAAATTTTAGACATAGAAGAGAGTTTAGAAATTGGCCTGTAGTTAGAAAGAACATTAGGATCAAGACTTTTCTTCTTAATAATGGGCTGCACAACAGCATGTTTGAAAGCAGCAGGTACACAACCTGATGACAAGGAAGCATTTAATAAAAGTAAAGTACCAGGCCCAATGACAGGAAGAGCTTCCTTGAAAAGGCGAGAAGGAAGAATATCCTGAGAGGAATTAGAAGGTCTTAAGTGATCGATTACTTCCTTTAAGACAGAAAAAGTCCAAACTGCTGAAAAACAGCCGAGCATTGTGCAAAAGAAGCCTCCCTAGGAACAGCGGCACACAGAATTAAAAATATTAAAAAGGACTCGGGGCTTGTATCTGTTGGTAGAAATTACACTGGACAGGAAGGCAGATATTGCAGCTTTAACAATCTTCTGATAATTCGATAAGCAGTCATGCAGGATGCCCAAAGACGCCTGGAGTTTGTCCTTTTTCCATTTTCTCTCTGCACGTCGACATTCGCGTCTGAGAGCGCGGGTGGTTTCATTCAGCCAAGGCTGACGTGAAGATTTGGTGCGTTTAGTCCTGAGTGGAACAACAGAAACAAGGATGCTGGAGCATGTTGAGTTATAAAAGGTTAGCTAGCTCATCCACTGATAGTCCCGCACTAGGGTTGGCATCATAGAGGAGCGGTCAATGAATTTATCATGTGCATCTGACGCACAGGTCCCTCGCTGTCCAACTCCACATTACACGTTCGTTCATTCATTGTTACCTTCCTGTTTCCCCTTTGTGCTTCAAACACACGTTTTCACTCTTTCCATCAATTGATCTTCTACTCGATCCCTCGCTGCCACCTGTCCCCCTCCTTAACCCCCCTCTTTTCCCTCTTCTACCCTCTCAGACTAATGGAGCATATAACAGGCTTACTAAAAATAGCCATGCTGCAAAGTCAGTTCATTTTTTTCTTTCTGTCTTTTCCCTTTCCAGTGTTCCTATTTTTTTCTCTTTTCCTTACCTCCCGCAGGAGGGAAATGAGTAACGGGGAGAAGGCTTGTCAGCTCATTTATCAGGTGGCAGCCCACATGTAGCTCTCTATGCTATCGGGGCTGAGCGGCTGAGGCTGTGGGACCGAGGGCTAGGGACCAGGCCCCTGGCTGTCTGTCAGGGTTCTTGCTATATGGCCGTAGAGCTTGGGGGATTGAGTGAAAATGAATGAGTTGGCTGTGTTTATGGGGAGTTGTATGCACCATGAACATCACCTTCTGGTCAGGCCGGGGGTCTTAAATCTCTGAGCAAAACCGCTGGCAGACAGTGTGCTAAGAGAATACATCACAAGGTGAGAATGAATGAGATTCACTGGAGGAGAAAAGCCTCAGACAGGCACATGAGTAAGGACACAAATGTATCTTATCAACTGGGAAAAAACAAAAAAAGCTAAATAAATAAAAGAATTAAATGTATTAAAGGGAAATTTTGAATACATACCTTTTAATCTTTAAACCTTTAAGGTTTAAATAAATAAACCTTTTCAGTGATAAGAAGGTTCCCTGAAAGTCCCACAAAAATCAAAAGCTATACCCGGATGTCATTGTTAGCCCTTTTCAAGGTTATCTTCTTTTGCACCTGTGGACTGCTTCCTGCTCTGCCACGAACTGATCTATGGAAATCCTATTGTGATGATTGCCCATAGCTGTGATATCTGCTGGATTATCTACAGTGCATCAAAAAGGCGTTCCTTTAAACAAATATGATTTTACTACAAAGTTGCAGGAAGCCAAGTCTGAAGAGTAGGGCTGATTATAGAAATGGAAAAAAACACTCGTCCCTTTTCATTCCACTGGTGCTTGCTTAGAATAAACAGCACATTTAAATAGAAAAAAAGAAAACATGCATGTCATCAATATATAGCAAAAAGTGTTTTTACTTCAAGTATATGCAAAATTGCAAAATGTTCTTGACTGAAAGCAGCCGTGTTTACTTTCATGGTTGAAACATCACAGAAGCTCGGGGAGAAGACGGGAAGCGTCAGAGGTTAATGATGCTAATCGCGGAGTGATGGCCAACTCATTACTAGCATCTTCTGTGTGTCTAATGATGCTGTGAATATCTTTCATCCTCCATATCTTTGCACAGTGTAAACAGAAATGGTTTCCCACACATACAAAGTATCAAACATAGATACGAAGGCACAAACACACAGGAAGCAGGGCTTTCTGTGTGGAAATACCCCAGCACAGTTCAACACATTAACCCTTGTTATGGATCAGTGGGAGAAGAAGTCTCTGTTTGGTTGCAGAGTCAACTGGTGGCAGTGACTGCACTGCAAGCAAAAACCTCGCGTCCAGAGAACAGGAAAAAAATGTAGTATCTGAGAGTGTGTAGTTGTTCGTGGCAGTAAATGTGGTTTAAGAAATCTTCTCATGTTCAATGAAAGTCTTGCACACACACGTTCACACACTATCTATTTTTACATTGCAATAAATTCACATTAATTAGAAACGGATTGAGAACTCCTGGAAATAGCTTAATGCAGAAGATGGAAATTGGATTCCTTCCCCTGTTCTCGTCTTGATGGTGAACATTAAAAAGCACTCTTTCAGAGATAAGAGTGGACCATTACTGTCTGTAAAGTGAGGGATGCACAGTCATTGAGAAAGGCAGTAAAGCCTGCTAGTTAATGGTATTTGTCTTTTCAAAAGCTGACGGTAAAAGTTTTAATTAATTCTTTACTAATATTTTTCTGGCTGATGATCTGTAGTTGTTCCACTCATTCATCATGTCTTCAGATTGTCCCGTGTTTTCTCAAAAGAAAAGAAAGGCTGCTTCACTGACTGTCTCGTGTTGACTCTGCTGTAAAATCAGCCAGCGATGCTGCAAACAGGCATGGCTGTTGCAGCAAATGAGCCGCCGTCATTCCATCACTTACTTCTGTCTGATGGATTTGTTCAACTTAGCAGGAATAATTGGAACAGCAGATATGGAAGCAAAAGGGAAATCGTGTGTGTGAGCGAGTCCTTCGTGTTAGAGGAGATGAGAGCGCGTCTGCCGTGCCCTGACTGTTTCTCTGCGTCCTGTGAAACCATGCATCAACATGGAGATGACACAATGAACATTACGCTCCCCACCACGGGGCCTTCTGAGCCACCTGCCTTCTTCTTACCCTGCGGCACCTGGCAGATGCTTTAACAGCCAAATGATGCAGAGCGAGTATCACAGTGAATAAATTTCATGCGATGAAATGGGGGAAAAAAAAAAAAAATCACGTCCTGAAACTTTTCTGAGTGATTAAATGTATAACGATTACATGTATAACCAGTCAGTTTGGGGAATACACGCTTCTTTGCAGTTCATTAGATCACACAAAGTAGACAATAATAGGGGCGGGCAAAACGAATGAAGCGTAATAACTAAGACTGCACATCCTCAAATGCTGTCGTCACGTCTTTATCTTTCCCAGCAGAGATATAAGTAGATGAGGCGGAGAAAAGCCACGAGGAGTGAGCTCTCGAGGCTACAGACATTTAAAAAATGGGACGTCCATACTTGCGGGCTGTCATTTTCATGCGGTATCAAATAAACATGAGGTGTGGCACAGCTGCATCACTTCTTTATTGCTTTACTACAGCGTTCATCTGTATTTAATGAGCTCAGACATCAGATAAACACAACAGTGTTCAAGACGGCGTACATATTTATGGATGGTTTTAGAGTTTAAGTTCACAAAAGGCCATAATGTGACAAAAAACTACTATTTTATCTCAATTTTAACAAACATATGAACGAATATAAAAGAACTATTTTCATTATCTCCAATAAGGAGAATATTTAAGAATATTTCCCCTCAAAAATGCACAAGCGTGTCTTTAAATAGGGAGATGTGGCTTGAATAGCTAGCACTGGTTAAGGGTTTAAGTAACATATAAAAATATAGGAGTATAAATAATCAACAGTCATTTTCACAAACATAAATGTCTTCGTGCCACCTGGTGTCAGCTAGAATCTATTTCCTCCAACCACAGAGAGAATTCAGATGCAGCTTAAAAGCTTTTCTCAGAACTTTAATCATATTACAAACAAAGTGCATTATCCTCAGCAGGTAGCAGGGGGAAGTGGAAGCACTCAGTCTGAGCGCTTTGACTGAGAGATCACAGCTCACTGTCTATCGTCTCTGTTTCCCCCCGCAGTCAGAGTTTAACCTGATTAGAGAAGATTGGTAAGATTGGTTAGGAGCTACTGGTGGAGAGAAAAAGCCCTTGGAGCTGTTTTTCCCGTCAGCACCGCTTTCTAATGAACTCACGTAGACCCGTGTGCTCGTGCATGCGTCTAAGACCAGCAGTGTGGGCTCTGGGCTCGATTCGAGCCTAGACTTTTGTCTGTTTGTGTGTTGATATCCGATCCCCACAAGACTCGTGCCTGTTGGTGTATGTATTCTTTCCTGTGTGTCTGAAAATAAGCCAGACAACAACAACGTACTTCCAGAATATAGCACAGAACAATAATATGTATATCTTCTGCCTTTGAGGCATAAGCAATCATGTTTCTGTTTTCGTTTTTACCTACTACAGTAATCAATGGAACATTGCTGAGTAGGTCTGATTGATACATGTTTGTGTTGTATAATGGAAATTATACTTTGCTTGCTGGACTTAATGATTAAATTCCTCATAGACTAATCCAATCCAACTGAATGACTGTATTGTATATAGCATCTGACATATTACATTTAAAATATGATACTTTTGTAAGGTCATCATTTTTTATGGTCATAGTGGTGTCCTCTTTAACTGAGTTTCTGCAAGGTTAATAACATAATGAAGCTGAGACTGAAGTTGGTTCTGCAATTCAGCAGAAAAGTTTACTTTAACCTTTAAATTCATAGATAAATGCATCTTACTCGGAGGGGCAGAGAAGCTCTTTAACTGTCACCACACAAGAAAATAACTCATTTTTAGCCAGTTCAGGTCAGGTGGCCACTGCTTCACAGGGTGCACTGTTCCTTTATGAGAACAGTTACGTGTAGGCAACGTGGCCTTATCACTGAAGTTCATGTTGCCGGAATCAGATTTAAGAGCCAAGGAGTGGCATTCTGATCCTGCGAGATAAATGATCAGCTGTCAGGTAAACCCTGAGATCCTATGCTGTCCGCTGCAAAGGAGAAAAAGAAAATCCGATGACAATATCAATACAAATATCTTGAGGTAAAATGCTAAAAAAAAAAGATGACATGCACATATTTAGAATCAAGCTTTCATCTGAATTCAAACAACAATGAGCCCTTATGATCAAATAATGAATCATCATTCAGTGCCTACATTAACAGTCTGTCTGTGCTGGGTTACACTTTAAGTCACTGAGGCTTAAATCAAGGAGAACTCGATGAAATGACAGAAGCAAATCCCAAACCTCGTTACACAACCACAGGACTCAGGAATACAGAAGGACTGCAGACAGCTTTCGTCAATGCCCTCTGAGGCCGGGCGTCTGCTCTTCTGATCTCCCTGATCTGAATGTCAAATCCATATTAAGGTTTGCTTTCCATCACCCTCTGTCATCTGTAGTCATCAAAGTCATGAAAATAGCAGCCAGTTAACTCTTATCTTGCTGCGCCACACCTGGGCCCTGATATACAGCCCTCTTCTTCACTTCTTCTACGGGGAGACACGCATCAATCAGTACACGCTGCAGTCATTCTAACACTTACCGGGCTTTATTATCACTTCCATTAAAGTCTCCAGATTTGGAAAATATATATATATATATATATATATAAAACCTGCAAGTACAATTCTAGGATAGCTTTCCTTTATTTGAAGCAACACTAATCCATAATTCATTTTAATAATCCATCAAATTATTCTGAAAGGACTAATGCCACCGTGCAACCTGCGGCACGATGGTTAGCACTGTTGCCTCACAGCAGGAAGGTCCTGAGTTCAATTCCACCACCGAGGTCTTTCTGTGTGGAGTTTGCATGTTCTCCCCGTGTTTGCGTGGGTTCTCACCCTCTGGCTTCCTCCCACAGTCCAAAGACATGCACTTGGTGGGGATAGGTTAATTGGAAACTCTAAATTGCCCGTGGCAGTGAATGTGAGTGCGAATGGTTGTCTGTGTATATGTGTTAGCCCTACGACAGACTGGCGATCTGTCCAGGGTGTACCCTGCCTCTCGCCCCAAGACAGCTGGGATAGGCTCCAGCGCCCCCCGCGACCCTGAAAAGGAGAAGCAGATGGATGGATATTCTGAAAGGACATTTTTCCAATTCAATTATATTTATACAGCGCCAAATCACAACAACAGTCGCCTCAAGGCCCTTCATATTGTAAGGTAGACCCTACACTAATACATACAGAGAAAAACCCAACAATCATATGACCCCCTATGAGCAAGCACTTTGGCGACAGTGGGAAGGAAAAACTCCCTTTTAACAGGAAGAAACCTCCGGCAGAACCAGGCTCAGGGAGGGGCGGCCATCTGCTGCGACCGGTTGGGGTGAGAGAAATATGTTACAGTCACTTTTGCCTGTTCAGCTTGTTCTGCCATCACTAAACGCTTAAATTAAGCACTTTTTATCAAAGCACTAAAAAGGTTTTCAGATTCTTTCTCGTTGTATATTAAAAATA
>VOQK01042396.1:35933-47348 GCA_015052645.1 Benitochromis conjunctus | reverse complement strand
TGGGGTGAGAGAGGAAGACAGGATAAAAGACATGCTGTGGAAGAGAGCCAGAGATTAATAACAAGTATGGTTGAATGCAGGGAGATCTATTAACACATGGTGAATGAGAAAGGTGACTGAAAAGGAAAAAGGACAAACTCAATGCATCATGGGAATCCCCCAGCAGCCTACAGCTATTGCAGCATAACTAAGGGAGGATTCAGGGTCACCTGATCCAGCCCTAACTATATGCTTTAGCAAAAAGGAAAGTTTTAAGCCTAATCTTAAAATAGAGATAGTGTCTGTCTCCCGAATCCAAACTGGAAGCTGGTTCCATAGACGAGGGGCCTGAAAACTGAAGGCTCTGCCTCCCATTCTACTTTTAAATACTCTAGGAACAACAAGTAAGCCAGCAGTGTGAGAGTGAAGTGCTCTAATGGGGTGATATGGTACTACAAGGTCATTAAGATAAGAGCCTGATTGTTTAAGACCTTGTATGTGAGGAGCAGGATTTTTAAAGCCTGCTCCCAGGCTTGAACCAGGGCTCTTTCGCTTGTTAGGCAAATCGCTAAACCTCTGTACTATAGAGCCAGTCAACTAAATATTATTTAAAAAACCCTATCAAACAAATTAGTATTATAAAAAGACTACATGAAATGCAGTCTGATAAGTTTCACTTCTTGAGTTCTTTAGCAGTGTATCACTAAGATTCAGTTTAACTTCCATTTTAATGAAATATTGAATAAATCGCCTCAGTCTCATATTTCTGACAGTGTAATAACACGTGTTCTGTGGGTTCATCGCCTCCTTTGTTTCCCTAATATAAGTAATATATAAAATAATATAAAACAAAACTCTTGAGTTTTCTCCCCACTATGGGTTGCCAACAGAAAATCCTCATAGAGACCCAAAAAGGCAAAACTGCTGTGTGAGGCCCACGTGGGCTAGTCTACATGGGCCTCACACAGGTTTTCTATGGGAAGACAATGGGCAAAGCTGCCCTGTGTGGACAGCTTTGAAACAGAAAAAAATGGCATTAGCATCTTTGTCAAGCTCAGATTTGTCAGTAAAAATAATGCAAACCTCACAACAGGGAACCACGAGCCACTGAATATTTGACAGCTTGCCAAAAAATGATCAAAGTAGGTGCCAATTAATTTTCTGTTGAACAAATAGCTAATGAGAACTTGCAGCTGTAGTCCGTTACACACATTTAAACACAGCCTGATGAACTCAAGCACGAGTATGTAATCAATCAAATAGCACCTTATCCATCATATCAGACGTGACCCTCATTAAATGGGGTAGAGCTTGTGTTTGACAAAGCAACAGTATCCACAAGACACTGGCCTCATGCAGCTTTCACAATGGCAGCAGTTATAGACTTGAAAACACACACAGAACACACTCCAACAGTGTAAGTATATGCTGACATTATGGATGGAGGAGCCTGTGGTCCAGTCTATTCAGATCACTGCGCTGTCAGTCGCCTCTGGGGCTCTGCTGATAGAAGACGGTCCAAACGAGATTAATGATGAACTTATCCGCCACATCCATCATAGAGAGAAACCCAGTTATGTCTGCATGTGAGTGTGTGTCTGTGTGTGTTTATCAGTCAGCATCCTCCTAGCGGTTCCGGCTAATCTGATTGAACAAAACACCAGTGTGAGATCATGAGTACAGCATACACCTTACAAATAAATGCTCACATTTTTGTGTTATATCTCAATGGATGCAACTTTTTTAGATCCCATTAAACCTTAACTTCTTCCCAGTTCCACAGTGTAACAGTAAAGTTGACTGAAACTCAGTTATTCAGCATTCTGTTTAGCATTTAGCCTATAAAGTTAAATTTGGCTGTTTTACTAAAAAACCCAGGTCTAGGAGGTCTTCTCTGAGCCTTTATTCTGCTCATTTCCGGTTTGCTGGAGTAGCTTTCTAATGAATCAGAGTCTATCTTATGATGTGCCTTGCTGAAGCTCCCAAGTTTATCCTCTGCCTGAAACAAGCCACTTTAGGTCCTTTTCCTGTTCTACTTGGATGCCCCTTATAAACACGGGTTCTAAAGGGCAGGGGGGTAGGGCTTCGGTGCCTACAGGCTAACTAAACTGGTATTGTACATAGCCAAGAGTAGAAAATACTGTCTGAAGCCTGCGCTTTGGGCTCATGGGGACTGCTACTTTGATACTTTCACTACATTATTTGAAAATGTTGCCATGTTTGATATGAATATCCATCACATTAACAGCATATATGAAATAAAATACATTAGGTCCCCTTTAAATCACCAGATCTCTCGACTTATAGACATTCACATTCAATTCTTCTACATTAACGATTATTAATAAGGCTAAATAAAATAATTTTGCATCATATTTTTGGACTTGTAAGCCACGATTGGGTAAAAGTGTGATGCTTACATCATGGCCACAGTTTGAAGGGAAAAAAGTTTAAAAAAATTCTTCTAAAGGTTTCCTGGAGTTGGGCCTTTTTATGATTCAATTCTTTCCATCTCACTAGCTGTGGCTTGCATAGGTGGCCGTACAGCTGCCTGTACTCTGATCATTATAACATTATCTGCACTGTATTACACATGGTTTGGTTTTGAAATTAAGAAGTATTTCAAATGCCTCGGTTTGGACATAAAAAGATATATGAAACCCGACATTTCTGTTCTTATTTTTTTCCCATTCCATCATAGACTCGAGTTTTCATTCTGTTTTGTAGCCATGGATCATTGGGCTCCGTTTTCAGAGGGCTACTCCATCAGCCCCCTGCTTGCAACCATAGGTTATAGTTATTGGATTGAAAGGTTACTGAGTACCCTCATTTGAAGATGACTGCACACACAAACTACTACTGAGAAAGATTTTTTTTAGCTTACACTGAGCAATTTTCATAAATACAGCAATCCTAAGATATTTTTTTCTTCAATATTTTTTAATGTAATCAATGTCTTAATGTTGCTACAAAGCCTGTTAAGGAAGACTAGGAGATCAACTGACTCTTCATAATCCTTTATAATGAATTTTGGTTTGTTTGTAGTAAAATTTTAATTTGTCTTCTGGTGTAAGCCCATAAAATGTACAATACTACCCTGTATCCCTGTATCTGTATATGCACGTAAAAGAGAATGAACAGCTTGTAGAACTGGGGGAACCTATATAGATGAGAACCGGAAGGAGCGTGTTTGGAGGCGTGGTCCCGCTCCTGAAATTCTGATGTTTAATCTCTTGAAGCATATTGAAAATTATTAATTTACCGTATATCTTCCTTTAGTAGCCCGGGCGCTTATTAAAAAAATTATTCGGCCAGCCCGGCGTTTAAAAGAGACTGGTGGTTGTTGGAGACTGGCTCTTATTCCCTTCTCAGGCGGAATTGTCGTGGAAGTGAGAGGGAAAGAGGACCCAGGCGCGGTTTTTAGACTGTGGTGAAAAGACAGTGCGTTTATTTAAAGTGCTCCAAAACGTATTCCGGTAATGCACCATTCAGTTGTTTACCAACCGCCAATAAAATTTAAAAAGAAGAAGAAGAAGACAGCACGGAGGGACTTCCAGGTCGAAGGTCACCCGGCTACTATTGGATACTGGCGTCTATTTGTTGTGACATGTTTTCAAACCGGCGTTTATTAGAAACTGGCGTTTAGAAGAGACAGGCTACTAATGGAAAACATACGGTAATCGTGTAATTGTAAGCAGCAGTCTAACATTTCTTGCAGGTTTTTCACAAATAATTTTGCTGTCACATGTGATCGTTTTTTTTTTCCCATTAACTTTATTTTACAGTAGAAAAATAGCTAACATCAGCTTGACTGTTTTTCAAAGGCAAAGTGTCACTTTTTATGCTGCTCTGCATGCAGTGAGGTGGGGAAGAGATGGAGAAGGTAAAGGTACATTTAACCAAGTAAAAAAATACCAGAGAATTTCTTAATAGCTTCTTTCAGGCTGACATGTCGAGCACCAACTAAATGCAGATTAGTTATCCTATCTTACATGACCAAAAGTGCTCTGCATCTGTCTATATCAGCTGCAAGGGCTGAAGGTGAAATTGGCTTGGACAGGGTTAAAACTGTGTGTGTGCGTGTGTGTGTGCATGTGTGTGTTTATATCCTGGTCCCTTAGTGCTGTTTGCAACAGATTATAATATATATATATATATAATATAATATATATAAATATATAAATATAAATATAAATAATATATATAAATGGCTTTTGTGCATCCAGTCACCAGAATGAATGAGCGAGTGAATGAGAGGAGGAGGCCGTTAAAGCTCCAGAATTGGAGGGCGGGGGGTGGCTGGAGGTGTTGAAGGCGGGGGTAGTGAACGCACATAATTTACAGCGCCATTCTCCGTCAGACAAGGATCTGTAATTGAAATGACAAAGAAGATGCATCACCGAGCCAGTTGTTAGTGGTGGAAGCTATGAATTTTAGGCCTACTAGATGACACTTCTTGTATCCTTACTCTGTCAGTCATCAAGGACTTACTTGAGACTGGACAGGGAAGAAGATGGAGGAGGTCACACAGAGGCCAAGTTAAAGTGTGTAAATGTGCACTGTATTTTTATTAATTGCAAAAAACAGTATTTTTCAAATTCAGGGTTAATGCTTTTAAAACCAGGTTAGAAATGTAGTCTTTTAAAGAGTTTGTAGGTTTAGTCCAGTCTTAATATTGTTCTTCAGTTAATATAAAGTAAGTTGGAACATTTCATATAAATAAGACTGACTCAGCTGACGATGTCAGAAAACATGGACACCACCAAACGTTTCTCTTTTTTTTCCCTTTCAGTTGACTGTTGTCAGCCTCTCCACTGTTTATCTCCTTTCAACAGACCAAACCACCATTTATCTTCAGTGCCATATATTACTGTCTTTAAGCTCTGTCTGTGGCACTCCTCCTGTTTCTGCTCAGCTAAACACAGCTGACCGGTTAGACACAGTCACTCAGTCAGCCTTTATTTCTTTATTTATCTGGTGAACATTTTTAAGATACTCATTATTAATTGCACCATAGTCCTACTTAAGTTAGTCAAACTCTTAAGTGCTTTGTGCAGTGGATCTTGACTGGGAAATTATGTGATAATTATAAAGCTATAGATGTGAAAATGTTCATTAAGAAAGGGGAAAAAACTGATACAGACTAATCATCCACCATATGGGAATATCCGTCATCACAGCTCATTATAATACTTTCTCTTTTTACAACTTTTGTAATATTGATATTAGTGTTAAAACATATGATGGTTATTTAACTGTATAGAATTAGCTGGGATGCTTAGAGATAGGGGAAGGGGCTGCTGTTCCTCCACATCGAAGGAGTCCATTGAAGTGGTCTGAGCATCTGATTAGGATACCTGCTAGGCTAGGTGTTTTGGGCATGTTTAACAGAAAGGACACCCCAGGGGTACCCCCAGGTCACACTAGCCTTGGAATTAGAGAAGGGAAACCCCAGAGTTAGTTAGTTAGAGGGAGGTCATGGCATTTCTGGTGGTAGAGCTACCCCTGCGACCCAGACTATAAACTGCAGAAAATGAAGGCATGAATGGAATATTATACACAACATTAAAACCAGTCACAGGAAAAGTGAGTAAACGCTGCTGCATGCCGAGCTGTTAGAGAGCTGTAGGGCTGCACAATGTGAGGTTCTTTCAATGTGACTGATGTGATTTTCACAATTACAGAGAACCAATTATGTCTCAGAAGGTTAGAATGTATCAGCCTCACAGTATCACACCAGCCATCTCAAACTTCTGTTACACCCCGGTCACAGTTATGACATCATATTGAATAAACACTCACTGACGGTTCCTGCTTTTGGTCTGGAGAGACAAAAGAAGAAGAGCCGATTTACAACAAGGTTTATATAAAATATTAGTGTGTTTTTCTGAGGCAGAGGTGAGATGATGGAGGGAGTGGGACAGTGAGGAGGACACTATTAATCTAAACTCTCACTCATCTAAACTGGAGGAGGAGAGAAAATTAATGATCTGGAAAAGTCCGTTTTTGTTTTTCGGTTTTACTTCTGTTAAACACAGAGACTGCCTAAGCACAGATAGTAGAATGTATGCCAAACTAAATATCCATTCCTTTCGTAAACCACATCAGGGCCATACTTCTGATGTCAATGTTGGTTTGTCTGTTATCTCTTTGGGCTCTTATAAATGTGCAGTGTTAGTAAAATACTCTTGACTCTAAGATATATTTTTTTTCTCCCATTAAGGTTATTTAAGGGTGGTGTGATGGTTAGCAGTATAGTCTCATAGTAAGAAGGTCCTGGGTTCGAGTTCAGTCTGTGGTTGAAGTTTGCATGTTCTTCCTGTGTCTGCATAAGTTCTCTTAGGGTGCTCTGACTTCCTCCCATAGTTACAAACACCTATGGGGTGTTAATAGGTGATTCTAAATTGGCCACAGCATCTTCCTGTGATTGAGCGTACCTTGCCTCTCACCCTATGATAGCTGTGATAGGCTTCATCAGAACTCTTACGTCCCTGAATTGAATACATGACCTTCTGTCTGTACTTCCAGTTATGTCAGGATTCATGTTAATCTGTATGACTAGCTAGCTAGCAAGCTAAAAGTACATTACTTACACTAAATAGGCTGGCACGTAGTATAGCAAAAATATGGTGAGGGTAAAAATGTGCTACTCCTGCTACAACCTCTTAATGAACTCTTTATAACAGAGTCAATTCCTTTTGCTCATACTGTATATAGCCTGTAGCCTTTTATGCATGTACAAATATAATTTGGCATTGCTCTATGATAATGGTGAGATTTGCATTCAAAGGGCCATATTTACTATGCAGGAAAAAAATTGCAACATGCAGTGATGGGAAAGTTCTGCAGGTGACGTACCGACAATGATGGCCAACACAATCTACCAGGAGCGGGCGTCCACTAGTAATGCACTCAGTCTGTTAACATCTCTCTCAGTCAATCCAAATAAATTAAAGCTCCTAGCAGCAACTATAACAGCAGCATTGGACACACAGTTTTAAAAAAGGAAAGAAAAAGCTTACTACATACTTTTTTACCTTCTGAAAGGGAAATTCCTGCAAATACATGCGCAATAATGAGAGCCAAACAACAGTAACCACGCCCACACCTTTCAATCGCACAGTTAATACTGCGACTCTGGTAAATCCTGACAGAGAATTTTTTAATACCTAATAAATAGGGTTTTCTGCTGGCATAGCTTGTTAGAAAATCTGTCCCAAAATGTCAGAATATTAACACGTTAGAAATGGGCTTCTTCACATGTAACATCGCAGCTCTGCAGCTGAGCTTTAATTACATCTGACACTAACTGAACGCGTCTTAGATCGAGGACAGCCGAGTCAGGGCCGTCGATGTTTAGCTGAGCCTGTGATCCTCACTGCTTACAGAAAAATCTTCAAGGGACATCCAGCACTACACTCCAGCTTTTTGTTGCCTGCATTCACGCTCACTGTGTGAATTTAAGTAGTTTAAATGCTATGTTCATCAGTAAACTATTACTGTAACTGTCAGGGTTAATTTCAGATAGCAGAATGCTACATGACAGAACATTTGATGGGTCCATGTACAGTAAAGGTACATGCTACATGCATGTGCATCATAGTGGATCATTTGTTTAAAAAATGATTTCACGTGCGATAATGAAACCTTACTTAACCAAACTGTTTACAAACAGCAAAAAAAAATCTATGGGTAATAAAAAGCTGATTTTTATGTTTTCACAGGTAAAGACATTGATACACCTCAAGTATACAAGGTAGGAGACCGTTAAAATACATTTACACCGTCTGTTTCATTTATGCTCGCCATAATGTCACAGCCCCGTCGATGTTGTGTATCTACCATTAGGCTGAGACAGAGGACATAAATGAAAATGAGCTTTGTTTTCTGCAGGCTAAAGGAGTGGTGACATTGAAGCTGGGCGCCTTCAAAGCCCCTCGCCATGAGATGAGTGGGCTCGTCCTGTCTATGGATTGGCTTCCTGAAAAACCACACGATATAATGGCTATTGGATTCTATGATGGTATGAATTGATTTTTTTGCAGATGTTCTTGATTAACTAGTTGTCTGTTTGAGAGAATAAACAAAGGAGCAGTCCAGAGCAGATCACATTCAAACATGAATCAATATAATGGATGAAAGGACTATTTTGAGCCAGTATTCTCACTTTTTCCATTGTTTCCTCCGCTCTCTCTCCAGGTGTAGTAGGTCTTTGGGATCTGACAACGAAGTCGCCGCTATTGCGTGTGCGAGAGTCAGACAGGTCGCTGAGTCTGCTGCCCTACAGAAGCATCCTTGCTCACAACAATGGAGTCCGGTCCCTGTCCTTCTGTCCTGCCTCCAGGTGAGCATATATCTAAACTCTTACTGGATCAAAATAAAATACTGTGACTTCAAAATCAAGACTTTAATCTGTCTTGCCTCTATGCATTCGTGCTTATAAGAACAAGAGGATGGAGTACTAAGTTATCAGGTGACATGCTTGCTTGAAAACTATAAACTATTCAAGTTACAAGTTACACCCTGGACAGGCTACCAGTCCTTCATAGAGTTAATTCATGGAGACAGACAGCCGTTCACACCTACGGTATATTTATATTTACCAGTTCATCTAACAAACACGTCTTTGGACTGTGGGAGGAAACTAGAGTAATCAAAGGAAAGCCAGGCAAGCACAGAGGCAACATGCAGATTCCACACAGAAAGGGTCCAGCTGGCCACTGGATTTGAACCTAGGACCTCATGTTGTGAGGTGACCATCTCCCACACCAAATATACATAATGCACCAAAAGGCTCCAGCAGCACAAACATGGTAGACAGGTCCAGCAGATAACAAGATATCTGCCAGCTACAGCTGTCAGTCAAAGTAAGCACACATCTAACTTTAAGTCTTGCCTGCATCCAGTTGGACAAGTTATTTAGAAAAGCTGTACTTTTACTGTAAAAGGAAAAATGAGCTCTGAAGGCTAAAAAAACATTATTTTAGACTGGGCTATAAATTTGAATGCTGTAAACGGGAGTCTGTGGGAACTGACTCACTTTTGGAGGCAGCGTCACATGGCATAGGACTGCAGTGTTTTGGCACTTTCACATTGGCCTTATTTTTCAGCTCTGAAGGTTACTGCTTGTGTAACAGTACAATGGTATTTCAAAGGTGTTCACAAGAAAATGTCAGAAACCTCAGTAAAGCTTAAAGATAGGATCACTGGGTGACTGCAGTGTTTTCTTTGCTTCTTTATCTCTTCAGTTTTTCCTTCATCTACTTTACTCTGATAGTTGTTATTCGCAGCCAATTAAAAAGGCGATTTGTTGGCACCTCTGGTACTCGGAGCTAAAGGCCAGACAATCAATTTTGAATGCACAGAGTTTAGCGGTAGAGCCCTCCCTCTATTGTATTCAGGCACTAATTCAGAATGTAGGGTACAAGGCCGGGCAAGCAGCCACGTCCTTATCACCACTCAGACAAGGCAACCTGACTTAGCTCTATGCAAGTCAACATGCACTGACCTTCAGGCTGCAGCCTTTCTGAGCTCTCACGGCCTTTAGTGTGATTTTACATTCATATCTAAAGTTCACTCTCCCTGCTAGGAATATTTAACTGACTTAAAAACGTTAAAAGTGTTGATAGAGGACGTTTTCTGCTGTTTAGTTAGATCATCGATATTTATTCTCCATATTTTATAAGAAATTAACGCCCAAAAATAAACAAGCTGCAGGCATGCAAAAGGCAGCTGCAGGTGGAAATAATTCAGATGAACTGCTCGCAACTTTCTTGATGTGAGTAAACTTTAAATGCTCGATACAGAAGTGAAAACGGGATGGCCAAATTAAAAAAATAATAAAATGTCATAGGTAAGGATTTCACTTTAACCCCACTAGGGACTGTGTCATCCTCCTTCAAATCATTTTCTCCGCTCTGTTAGTCAGCTGATGTATGTGCAGATAGGAGTGAGCTGGAGAGGTTATTGAAATCACCTGTGTCTAATAGGGGTATTCACAGATATGCACTGCAAGTCAGTATCGGGGGTAAAGCAATATCCTGAGTCAGAATTGGCTTTTTATTAAAAATCTGTCCAGAATGTCATTTTTTCCCCACTGAACAGGTCAGTGTGAGTGCATCAGCATCATCTCCTTCCAAACCCATCCAGCCCTGCTGACTCACCTGAAGCATGATTAATATGGCTTATATTCTGCCATGTCATGAATTTTGCTTTTTGAAGAACATTTTTGTAAATGTATATTGAACCTCAGATCAGAATATGAGATGATGGTGACAATGGTTTCAAACACATGGTTGCTTTAGTCGACACTGCTTTAAAACAGCTGGCAAATGCAAGTAGTCAAATGTAATGATTGAGGTCATTAATATTTCCATTAAACTACCGCAGCCGCCTTCATTTGAGCAGATGTGAACTTAAACTGATAACAGTCAGTTTTTAAACTATTTTATTCATTTCTGAACTATAGATTTTAGTTTTCTCTAAAGGTGAAACTAAAGTCGGATTAAAGGTGAATAAATGATCAAGATTAATCCCGCAGAGAGAGAAAAAGCTGCTGGCTGGCAGCAGAGAGACTCTGAGGATGCGTATCGTGTCTGGATCACTGCTTTTTAATTACACAGTCATGTTGAAAAAGATAAAATCTCTGCTCTCTTTGTCCCCGCTCTGTTTTTTAACACCTTTGTCTTTTCTTTTTCTCTCACTGCAAAGTCTTTTTTTTTTCTTTTGTCTCCACTCATCACATTCATAAAGCATTTTTTTTCCTTACAAAAGAAATCTGACTGTATCGATTGCTCTGCCTTCATTTGTTTTATGGCAGACGGCGCTGTCAGATTTGATCAATGGTAAAGAGAATAATGACTTTCACTTCAAGCACTGCATCACATTTAAATCCCTGTGTTCAGCCATTTTTATATTTTCCACCAACAGAACATCCTGGTTTGTTTTCCCATCATCAACATGTCTTTAACTTTTCATCTGTTTTTTGTCTTTTAGATACCTGCTGGTGACAGCAGGCGACGACCGCTTCGTGAAGACGTGGGATCTGAGGAGGCTCTACGACCCCATCACGGTTCAGAAACGCAGCCTTGTCAATGAAATCAGCTGGCCACTGAATGCACCGGGGAATTTGATGGCCCAGGACAACGGCATCATGGCGTAAGAAAGCTTGTCTCTATTTCTTTGTAGAGATAGCACAATATACGGTGGCCCTGAGAGGCCAAACAGACTGCAACTTCAGAAAACACCTGCAAAAAGAAAAACGCTGCAAAAGCACACAAAACACAACATAAATAGGAAAAAACACAACGGAAATGTTTCTGAGGAGACAATAACCCGACGGACCAGTTGCACGAACCAAAACATGCTAACCATTGCACTGGGACTGGGAGACACTTCAAAGAAGTGGAGGAGAAATTACAACACATTTACGGGATT
>VOQK01042396.1:19216-35913 GCA_015052645.1 Benitochromis conjunctus | reverse complement strand
AAATGTGTTGTAGTCTCATGATTCTTATAATACTACAGATATCTGGAATATACATACAAAGATAATTCTAACAAAGATAATGTTTAATGTAGCTTTTGGTTTGTGCAACTGGTCCGTCAGGCTATTGTCTCCCCAGAAACATTTCCATTGTGTTTTTTCCTATTTCCGTTGTGTTTTGTGTGCTTTTGCAGCGTTTTTCTTTTTGCAGGTGTTTTCTGATGTTGCAGTCTGTTTGGCCTCTCAGGGCCACCGTAACAATACCACTTTTTTGTGTCAGATACCAATATAATAAATTTGGATATCTGCCGATACCACTATGAATCCGATATAGTCTTTTACAATCAATAAAACTGTTTTTTAAATGTCTTGCTGCATTTTGTATAAGTTCATACTCAAGTTTTAAAAAACAAAACACTATACCTGTATGCAAAAAATACTTCACCCAAAACATTTTGCCGTTCAGTAATACTGATCCTTTTATTGAAACTTTTAGCAGAACTTTAAATTATGCAGATTTCAAAAACTCTTTGGTTCTGAAAAAAAGAAGTGCAACATCAGCACAAAATAATGTTTATATTCAACAAGTTAAAAAAAAACAAGTTTCCTTTTATACTTAAAGCTGAACATAAACAGACATCAGAGTGGAAAGCATGTAAATAAATGCAAACATGGCTTCATGACACTCATGTTTGATCAGATGGATGTCAGTGTAAGTTGTTTCTATCACATTTAACCTGAGACTGAATTTTGTGTCATTTCTATGCAAAACTTAACACAACTATGAAAAAAGTGTTTTTCATAGTGGTTTTTTGAACCATGAAACTGTTCAGCCTGCAACTCTGCTTTTTGTAAAACTTGAGCCTATCCATCGTACGGTCAGACTTAGCAGTGACAACGCACAGACCCTGAGCTCCATCTATCGGTTGTTAATCTAATTCTTTGTTACAACTTTAAATCTGATTCACAGAAATTTACACTTCAGTGTTTACATTGTATTTCTGTTATTTGCCTCCAAGGTTTGAAAGATATGTTGGACAGTTGTAAACCAACATTAACAAATACTTAGAGAGTAAGTGAGTCCAGCATAAAAGCTTGAAGGCAGTCTAGCTACAAGTTTATCAGTACAGCGCTATATGTATTTAATCATAATCAGAAAAGGGATGGCATGGCAAAGCAGTGTACTCCAGGGTGAACCAAAGCCAAATTACTGACCTCTGTGTCTTTGTTAGAGACACATTAGCATTTACACTAGAGAACGTCAGTGATCTGACACACCCCAGAGTCTCTTTGGGAAAGGATTTGAGAAATCAGATCAAAATGTGTCTCGTCATCACAGTTCACTTGGGGTCTGGATTCCTAAGATGCACTTTAAAATAAAAAGACTACAAAAGTACTGGAAAATAAATTCTTTGGCATGGAAACTAAAGCAAACAAAACCAGGACAATCACTGATAATGAAACTAATAGCAATTCTTTCTCTTGAATGAAAACAGAGTTCATTTTCTCCCTTCAGCTTCTTCACAATCGCTTCCTCTAATTCAGAAGAAACCTAGAGAGTAGGACCCACAGCTGCTGACACATCCCTCGGGTACTCAGCCTCTCCAGAGAGTTTCAGCTGGTCAGCAGGAGTGTGGGAGCTGGTTTGGTGCTGGTTTCATGTACGCTCTTTTAGCTCACGAGGCTAACTATGTCAGCCCTAACCTAAAAGTCACTGCATGAAACTTGGAAAGATAATCCTATTTACAGAAGTCTTTCCACTTTATCAGTTTCCTAACTACACTTGATTTGGCATACTCGCTTATGCTTTTTTTTTAATTGATGTGTCCCGAAAAATTAAAGTGTGGAAAACGACCAGCACCTTCCAAAGATTATGAACTTCAGGTTACAGCTTTGTAAATTCCTGTAGTAGAAACAGTCTGGAAGATGAACAGAGTGGCTGCATTTAGCATTGGAAAAAAAAATCAACATCAAAGGTAAAATCATAGTTCATCCTTTCTTTCCACAGTGATTCAAACTCCAAAAGTAGTGGAGCTTACACTAGCCATGATGCAACCTTCCTGCCTGCTAAATGACAAACTCCACATCCCCACTTCTCCTCTGCATTCTGTCAACATATGCAGTCGTGAAGTAAGAATAAAAGAAGTCATTATGACTAAACTTCTACATTTAAGTTGGTCTCTTTCTTTCTTTCTTTCTTTCTTTCTTTTTTTAATTTAGGAAAAATTCAAACGGAGTCCATTACATCGACCATCACATGCGCTCGTTCTTTGCAATTCCCCGGTCCGGCACTCTGTGGGTGAGTGTAACTGTTGTAATCTTCCATCCTTCAGTCATCGGCATCCCATAATTGAGTCACTGAGCACAAAATAAATTAGCTTTGAACTTCAGGAAACCCTTAAATCGAGGGCACGAGAGTCGTTTTCGAGACGATGAAGAAAGTTTGAGGAAGTTAATATTATTCAATATATATATGGATAAAGGGTAGTTTTTGTGTATTTGTAGCACTGAAATACTTCAGGAAGTTAAGGCCAACCAGACTTAAGAGCATAAAGGTATTCCATAATTTGTTACTGTCAAAAGTTCCTAGAAATGTGCATCCCCCAGCTGGTTGGAGAGAAATACGGTGCTGCAACGAAAACCTTCTCGTGATTAATTTGGTCACTTTAATCACATTACCACAGTTGCCCATAGTTTACATGGAAAACTCCAAATTCCTTTCTACTAGGTTTCAGTTATTTGAGTTTGTTTCAAGCATCAGAACATTTTGCCTTTGTTTGGAACCGTCTCCAACAGTCGATTAGTCCACGTTTTGTTCTTAAGTGAGTATTTATGGGAGAAGAGTTGCCCTCTAGTATTAAATTGATTTAAAATAAACTACAGTCTGTGCTTTATTGTGATTAATGAACACGTCCCCCATCGCAACAGTGTGGCGTTAAATAGTTTAGGCCAGGCGTAGAGCGAGGTGGCATTGAGCAATAGGATAGGTATAGGATGTGTCAGTTATGCATTCAAAAACAGTATTTTATCATTTTTTATGATGAGGAAAATAAAGAGTGCTACCTTCATTTACCCTTTCTAATCCTTGAAAACCTTTTGCTGCAGTGTTTTGGGTTTAGTTGTGTGGGAGTGGAAAAAACAGCTGGAACTGATACATTTGAGGCTAGTTGTGTTTCTGTAATTAGTCTCATTACTCAAACTATCCCTGAGTGTCTGAAATTTGCTCTAAGTTACCGAGAGAAACTTTTTTTCCTCAGCAGTGCTGTGTAATTTAATATTTCATTTTATATGCGTCCCTGCAGTCTCTGTCATACACTGAGTGGATTAACAGTCTGGTGACCGCAGACAGCCTCGGAGAGGTGATTTTCTCTCTGTTACCTCAGATCTGCTACTTTGCTCCTTACGTCAAACGAACAATAGAGAGACGATTTGTAAGTTTACTTTTCCTCCCTTTCATTTGTTTTTATTGCTCTTTATTTTTTCCCCATGTTGACTTCAAAATAACCATTTTACGTTAAATCAGATGTCATGTAAAATGTGTAGTGTTCATAGAAAATAAGACAAAGAACATGAGTAGATTAGAGAGTGTGGCCAGTCGCAGTGACAGAATTGCTCAGATCTAGTGACAGGCTAACGGTCCATTTTATTAACCTGTTCCCTTCAGCCCATCTATTTCACATCTATGGTGCCTTATGATGCAACTGAAGAAGAAAAGCAAGAGACGGGAGGAGAGGAAGAGGAAGGAAACGCTGTTGAAGAGCAGCAAGGAGGAGAGACAGAAGAAGCAGATGCTGCACTGGAAGCAGGAAATGAGAACGACAGTGAAGGAGGAAGAGTTGGACAAAAATGTCCTCCACTGAGATTCCAGACCTACAAAGAGGCTGCAAAGAAATACTGCCTCCACTATACAGATTTTGATTTTGTGGGTTCATTTTTATCTTCATTTCCTTTTAATTTGTTTTTATTAAACGGGAAACAAAGTCCTCAGTATTTAGTTGTAAAAAGTTTAAGTAATGTTTGTAGACCAAAGACAAACTGGAGAAACAGGCTATAAGTAGAAAAGAGAAGGAAATAAGAGGAAGACCACACTGACACTGTAATAATCATTCATTCTGACTTTCAGCGCACCACTGCAGGAAGCGAGAGGCGAGCTGTGTGGAAACGCATGAAAGACACAGAAGTGAAGGCAAAAGTCATCCCGGATGATCTGCCTTTGTCTGCTCTATATAAGGTATCTGAGAAACACACACACACACACAAGGGCGGGTATCATCAGAGTCCGGCTGTAGTGCGACACAAAGAGGAAAAGCAGGAAAAGATAAACAGTACAATGAGAGGAAATGGAGGTGAGAGCTGTAAGAATAGCCTCTTCCTCCTCCCTCTTCTGCCTCCTCCTCTGATGGGCAGCTATAAAGACGGGCTGAATGTAATGATGTGTAAAATGAGAAAAATGTCACCCTCAGTGGAAGGAGGGAGGGGGGAGATGGATTTGATGTGTTTAATTTTAAAAGAGGCAGAGTGGAGGGTGTCGCTGTGCCCTCTGGGATTAAATGATGGACAGACACTTTTTGGGACAGGCTCCAGAACAAAAGAGCAGGAGAGGTCTTTGACTGGCTCTTTGTCTGAGGAGGATAAATGGATTCGAAAGAGGAGGAGGATGACTCGGGAAGGGAAAAAATAAAGGGAGACGCACACCAGGAGGATTTATAGTGATGAAGAGTGGGATGGATAAGCTTCTGTAAAGAAAAGCAGGAGGAGGTGATGATATTGAGCTACAGCTGAGTGATTCTCCATGGACAGAGAAAACAAGAATTTAGCCTATAAATAAAACGTTGTTGCCTTATAAGAACACAACAAAAGCAGTTGGTATTAAATATGGAGTCCCTCAGGGATCCACACTTGGTCCTCTGCTGTTCTGTAAATAATGCCAATATGTGCTTTTCTGGAAATTGATCTGTGATGTTCAGCTACTGGTTTAAGTGCAAAGACGAGAAATGTTTTCAGCTGTCTTTTCTCATTTCTTCAGGTTCGTTTCAACCCGAACATGAGCTGTCACGACTGGGTTGCATCCGGGGGTCAGACTGGACTGGTTAGATTTAACTGTATAAGGGCTCTGACGAACTCTCATCTGAAGAAGATGATCGGTGAGAGTCTTTGATGGCGTTTGTAATGTTTCTAGACTTTATCACACGTTATTTAATTTGTGAATTTGTTTTTAGAGGGTTTTATGTGCATTCCCTCATTTAGTTATCACCCTCTCACGTTATCGACAGCAGGCTGGGAGCTCATTTTGGCTGCGTTTTGTTTGTTCGAACAACTCAGGCTCTATTTGGGGAAAATACTTGAATTTTTTGTATCTGCGGGATGTAACACTTTGATCTTTTTGTTAGCTGATGTTCATTTTCCTGTTGATGTTTTACTCCAACTTAATTTATTTTCAACTGTCTACAAGAAAATAATAGTGAGGTGTAATTAATTACTGGCATCACTCTTTTTTAAAGACACATTTCCCTCTGAGTTGAATTAGGGGTTTTAAAATGTGCTTAATTTTTCCACTATTTACAAATTTTCGTAACAGTTTCACAACAATATTTCACGATAGTGTCGTCAGGCGTGGCCATATTTCATTACTGACAACATCATCTTTAACTTATTCATAAAGGCATCAAAATGTCCTTCTCCCTGCTCTCTTTTGCTATTTTTGAAATGTTTCATATAATAAATTTTATAATAAAGCAAGACCTTGGCTTCAGTCTTTATTTACATGTAGATTTCCTGTTAAACTAAAATAATCCAGCATCTCTCCATCAAGAGCAGTCTTTTATTTCACTTTACAAAAACTGTTGCCACACATAAAAATGAAATATCAAACATCACACATGTGACAAGTGGATCGTATGTGACATCACAGCACACAGACAAATAGGATGTTTTGGGAACCACTTTTTGTACAAGGAAGATAAATGTATTTACACATGTACACACAAAATCACATTATTTGACATATTTACAACAGTTACACAAATTTTAATTGTCACAAACGGCAACGGCACAATAACAGAGCATTCTCAGATATTAGATCTTCAGATTGAACAAACAGGAACGCTTTTTCTGGAATGAAATGAACTTTATAAAGCTGCAATTTTAACAGTAGAGACTGTAGAGGAGAACTGCATGTATATCAAAACCAGTGCAGTAAAATGCATTGGTCTTTATTACATTCGCCTTGTTTTAACCAAAAATCTGTAGTTGTTGGGTCCTTATATATTCTCGTAATTTCTAAAAGAAAAAAAAATATAGGATCTCTAAAAACTGATGAAAATATAGAATTTTAGAGATTTTATTCTTTGATTAAACCTCCACATGGCATGTCTACATATTCTGACTGGCAGTTGAACAAGAAACGTCTTACTGTACGTGATATTGAATAACAGCTAACAACCATGCAAGTTTTTGGATCAGAATGGACGTGAATTCAGCAATTTCAATGCATAATTGTCCTTTCATTCAAAGCAACAATCAACATCAACATTTCATAGCAGCTGGGAAGCATTATCGGCATGTTGATGGACTCATTGGCTTTTTTATGGGTGTAAAATCACTTTTTTTAATTGTTTTCTCAGCCTGAAAGAAAATGCAAACTAAATTCGAAATCTCCATAAAACATGCTGTGGATATTTGTGGCTCTAAGACAGTGAATTCTTATAATGTTGATGATACCTAGCTCCACCATTACCTCAGAATGAAACAACCAGAGAGCAGAGATGATGCCCTCTAAAATTTCCAGTTTGGTCATAAAATAGCTTTTCCTGTCATGCCAAAGGAGGGAGGCACTTAATAGATAATGATCATAATCATGTTGCTTTAAGACTTAATTTACATATTCATTGTCTCCAGAGGAACAAATCTAATAGGAAAAAAAAAGAAAAATGCTTTAAAAAGTGGGCATTTTCTATTAAAATGCTGTGTATTTTTTTAATGCCTGTTTTAATTGTAAGTGCTTTATTCTAAGTGCCATCTTCAGTATAATTAATGACCTCACTGTGAAGCGTGCTGTGGATATTCATGGTCCCCAGAGGATGCCTCAGTTAAAAAGCTTTGATTGTGATGATTGCATTGCCCCCTCTTCCAGTGCCATCATCAACTCAAATTTTCTGCACTGTACAAAATGAACTAGTACAAACCAATTTAACTGAGAGCTTGCTATGAAAATTTCCCCAATCCTGCTCACCAGAGGTGATATCGTTACATTTTTCTTTATAAATTATCCGGTTTGTCTTTTTCTGACCCTTTAGGCAAAATTATAACTTTTGAAAAGATTGCCGTGGAACATCCTGTGGATAGTCATGGTCCCCAGTGGACAATGTGATTACAGCCCATTCTTAAAACTACCATCAGTCCAAACTTTCTGCTTGCTACCTTGTTCTTGTCCTCCAAGCACCCCAACAGCTACACAACAAACTGTTGGCCAGATTGATGTAAAATTAGTGGGGTTTTCTTCTGCATTCATTCTGTGATTGTTTTTAGTTAAAGTACACTATATGAACAAATGTACTAGACCACACCTCTTAATCTTTAAATAGAGGTTTTTTTCAGTTTTATTGCCACAAGTGTATCACATCAAGCATCTAGCCATGGAGAGACATTTGTGAAAGACTGGGTCACTCTAAAGAGCTCAATGAATTTGAACACGATACCGTGAAAGGATGCCACCGTTGCAACAAGTTATTTCATGAACTATCTCCCTCGTGGATATTATATGATCAACTGCAAGTGGCGCTATTGAAAAGTGGAAGCGTTTAACTGTGCGTCAGAGACCGATGTGATGGCTTTCCATGGCCGAACAGCTCCTGTAGGTGTCCCAGGACTTTTGTCCATATAGTTGCGCGTGTCTTTATATTTCTGTGTTTCTCTGTAGTCGACAGACTGACAGTCTCTTTAAACAGACTGTGGACCCTGGACTCCCTAACCTCTTGGGCTTCTTGGTCTATGTCCACAATTCTAATGAAAATGACCAACATGTTTACTTCTGCAGACCCGGTCTCTTATTTGGAATGCATTTTGAAGTTCTCCTAGCTAGTTGGGATGGGTTGGATCTGGTTATTTTCTTCTTCTGTGGTCAAACACAAAGCAAAACAAAAATATCACAGATTTGTGTCAGATATGCATAAAGTCATAGCTCAGTTCATAAAAAAGTAACAGGAAGCTGATGCGTCATGACTTGCAAAGCGTGGATGGATGGATGGATAGCAGATGGATTGATGAAAGCCCAGGAAATGGAGAAACATACAGTAGATGGATGTCTGCAGGAAGAACGAGAGCGATGAGACGGATGACAGCAGCTGAAACTAATCGTCCGGCTACTGAACTAAATCATTTTTGCCCTCAGACCTAAATGTCCACTCAGATCTGACAGTGGAGGTAGGTGAATGCTTTTTAAGTCTGACACTTTCCATTCATTTTCCTTCTGCTCAATCCATATCGATACTCTGCCCACCATTATATAAACAGCTCTGAGCTACACATGCAAGACAGATTTGATCGTGTCTGTTTTTAAAGGTCGTTTTGGAAAGCTAATCGTGATTCTGAAACTCTGAAGGAACATGTTCCTTATACGTTTTTGAGTGAGAAAATAAGATTTGTTTGGTGAAAAAATTAATTTGTCTTTATGTGTTTTAGTAAGAAATAATATTTTTCTCTCCCCTGATTGCAAAAAAATTCACATTTATTGACATATTTTGTAACTCGCCTAGGTCCTCATATTTCTCTTAAATTCTGCTCAGATCTCAAATAATCAGAAGAAATCTTTGAAATGAAGAAGGCTGACTGGCATCTTTGGAACAACACAAAATGGAAACTCTTTAACCAGCATGTTATGTCATGGGACAGAATATTGCTTAGTCTAGGTAACAGGATGAAGGATCCAGGCTAGTTAAAACCCTTGACACTTGGATTCTTCTGGTTTTGAGGAGTGATGGAACTTATATGTGGGATTTAGTAACAGCACAGTGTGGTCTTTGGTGATCAAGAGTACAGACAAAATGAAAAGATTTTTAAAAAGTTATTGTTATCCTTACTCATGAGACACCATGTTATAGGTACTTGAAATATGTGCACAAAGAAATGTCATAAATTAATCGTCGTTGAGCTTTTAAACACTTTAAAAAACTATTTTATGCTTGCAAGCTTTGCATAGAGATGACTGTACACTATGGTGGGTCTGGTAGAGCTGATGCAACAGACATCCAGGTGTCCCTAGTAGAGTTTCATCAGGTGCTCCATATTAACGTCTGCAGCAGATGATCTAGCTTGTGCCTCTTATGTATTACTTTATGTTCGTACAGAGCAAAGCTGATTTTCTTAAATTAATGGGAAACCTTTTAAAAGCCCAGAAGGTAATTTGAAAAGTACTTTGAGCAAACATCTACACAGATGCCTTTAATCACGTCAGCAAAACTCAATCCCCCGTGGTGCTTTAAAGGTGTTTTTAACTATTTCTTAGCACATTAAAGAAAAAGACTGCTCCTGTTCGTTGGGAACTTAACTTACACGAATTTCACAGTTGATTGAATTGAAGTGTTTGAGTGTTTTGGCATCTTTTTGAAAGAAGAAGAGTGTACTACAATTACTGCCTTTCAGTTGCAGAAGACAACTGTAAAAAATACTTGCAAAATTAAAAACGTGTAATTCATCACCCTTCATTTGCAGCAATGGGTTAATATTTTTTATCATTTAAAATTTGCAAGAAAGTTGTTTTAATCAAGAAGTGGCTGAAAAAACCAAAAAGATTTTCAGAAATTTCCTCAGATTTCTTTTGTCGTTGAAATGTGTTACATAGGCGTCCTCCCTTCTGACCAACAGGGGGCGACTCCTGGAGTTTCAATGAGGCTTGTGGTTGTGCAGAACTCAGTGGAACAAAGAAGCTTCAACTGTCTTGATTTAGGACCTCAATAAACACTTTCTTTGAAAGTTTATCGTCCCAGTATCAAGTAACACTTCTTATTATCTGATATTATCTAATATTAATTTTGTAAACTGTGCTAATTATTAGGTTCACAAAGGAAAGATTTACCTTACTGTAGGAATAGCTATAAGCCTAATAACTGTATGTGCTCATTTATCTGGCAGTGTTTTCTGTCTACTTCCGTTAAGCTTGAAATGAGGTGCACGTAAAATAAAATTATTTTTAAAAAAGAAACAATTAAAACTTAATAAATAATATCACTGTGTCTTTCGGATGTTTTAATATAGAATTTATGGTAAAGTATAACCCAGAACTTTCTGAACTTTAGCTGTTATGACTGTTCTCACTTTAAACTTTGGTGTCTGATGAAGAAAAAATATACTATTATTGATCATTTCTATGGATCACTTATATCCATAGAATGGATTAATTAACTATTAATCACTATTAATGAGCTTGTGCACATGCATTTCCACCCCAAAGAAATTGTACTTGTGCCCAAAACTGGGCACCACCTCTACACCACAAAATTTCTCACCCCAAAGATGGACGTTTGTGATTAGGAGGGGGCTACCACAAAAAGTTATTTCCATGATAAGTACTCGAGTTTCTGCCGGTAACTTTACATATAACTGGTGGGCTGATTCTCAAAAGGCACCAAGGTAGAACAGAGCAGGACTGGCACCATATTAGTGGAAATAAAATACTAGTGGTCCTTATATAAATAGTATTGTGATGTGGTCAGTGTTTTGTTGAGGAAATTAATTAGAAGAGGTCAGATTTTTGGTAAAATCTTTTTTTCAGGGCCCTACTTTCCTTTATTCTTGAAAAATTTCCTTACAAGCTAGCACCAACAACCCTGAGGACAGCTTCACCCCGATGGCTATTATTATCCGAGTTTTTGATGAGGAAAAAAAAGCATGCCACCCCTTTTTGAAGGACTTTGAATTAACTGGCATATTCCATGTTAGCATGGAGCTTTGGCATCAGGCCTCTACTATCAACACAAGGATGATTTCACTGTCAAATCTTTTAAAACTTAATGGCCAAAATAACCAAAAAACTCTTTCCTTGAAGGAAAGCTGCTCTGTGAATGCATCCCTCACGAGTCCAGTCCACCGGGAGAGAATGACAATGTGTCTGAGCCGTCCTTGTCCTCCTGGGTCCAGTCCACTTTGGTTGCTTATCAGTCACTGGGGTCCTGGCAGTGGGAGCAGTAGCTCATGTCTTCAGAGTAGAGCTCTACCTGGATGGTGATGCTGTAGAAACCAAACTTGGTGTGGAGTAGGTCAGTGGCCTCCTGCAGCACAGACTGCGGGTCAGTGCCCTCTTCTGATGAGGAAACGAGAAGGTAAAGATCAACAGAGCCAGTCTGGTTTACTCTACTGTGGTCTGTTAGGGGTGTAACACAGAAATCCACAACATCATCTTACAGTTTTCTCTTTCCATATGCTGGCTAATGCTCATAAGCCATGTGGAGCTTTTAATGTCTGGCTAAAGCATGCTACCCTAATGACAATGGACAGTGTTTATTTTTTCTAATCATGACCAAATGATCGTGCTCTTTTATAAAGTCCCACTCCCACCTTTTTAGTTCTTTATACTGATTTCCTCTTTATCATCTTTTATTGATTTCTTCAGCTCTGTCTTGTTCCCTCTTTAATTTTAAACCCTGCCAACCTGGAAAGTTTGTCAAACTTTCTTCTTAGCCACATTTTTTTAATTTCCTGTGCATCTCACTGTACTATATGCTGTAGTCTGTAGATCAGTGTGTTACTTTACCTATGGCCAGGTGAACAGAAACCAGCGCCTGGCCCAGAGTCAGAGCCCAGAGGTGCAGGCAGTGCATGGACTTCACAGCTTTCACAGACAGCAGCACCTCCTTCACCGAGTTAAACTCAATTCCTTTAGGTGACCCTGAAAAACAACGGGCCATCAATTAACACACACTAATTTAACAGTACGTCTGTGAATGTGTGGCCAACATGCAAACAGCGTGCTTCAGATGGCTTCCACAGGGAGCATCCTTATTCCTAGCACACAAGCACACAATCATGTATTTTATTTTACTGATCTAGAGGTCAAAAAGAAGTCGACTAAGATCATGACTAGTTGTTTGACTAAGCTCATGACTAGTTATAGTTAACTAAAACTAGACACACATTGTGCATGAGAAAGCATTCCTGAACATGAGACTGGTTGTGAACATGAGACTGGAGTAGTTGCATGACTGCTTTCAAAATGTGATTTTTGTACTGCTATATTTATTCTGAACTTCTTAAATCTTACCTCTGGGAAATACTTCAACGTTAAGGGTATAAAAACACTAAAACTAACACTGAAAGTAATAAAAAATAGGCTAAAATTAGGTATTTCAAACTATATAAACAGACAACCCTACAATGGAAACAAACAAAGTAAATTCAACTAAAAAAGAAATATAAATGCAAAATAATCATAAATACAAGTATCAAAACTCTGATGTATGTAAACAGTATTATATCAAATACATGGCTCTCACGCACACTATCATTTTTCTCATTGCACCAAACTGCAAAGATGCCCAGAAGCTACTTTGGGTCATCTTGTGAAAGTTCAGTGACGTGCAGAGACTTGGGTGATCGTAACATCTTAGGGCATCCCCAGGATGTGACCATCTGTCCTCCCGCGCTTTGTTCTGCACGAACTTCAGAGTGCTAGCAAAACCACAGACGCGTTTCTCTGCCGTTTCACACAAACATGCCATGTGGGGCTTGGGAACATACATATCTGAAGCCATGAATACGTCAATTAGGCTCCAAATATGATGTTTTTTGCACTTCCACGTGACATAACTGCCCTTTGCAACATGTGATGTTGACCTTTTCATACCAGGTCAAAGCCAAACAGCTGGATCCTAGCTGCAGGCGTCATGGTCAGAAGTATCACGCAATATTCAACCTTTCTCAAAATATTTATTTCTAATAAACAGCATAAACTGATGCAGGGTAGCCGCTTGCTTGTTTCTGGTGGTCGTGCTAAAACAAGATGCTGGCTTTAACAACAGTGTTACTGAACGTTATATGTATCCATAGGCTAGCTGTTTCTCACTTTTCCACTCTCATATCAAGCTGAGACACAGTCAGGAACTAAAAATCAGACTTATATTTGTTGGATTTTTTGTGTTTTTTTTCTTTGGTTTGTATTCCTGTTTATCATCTAGTTTTAGAGATATCAGGCATCTGGGTTCTCTTGAATATAGCAGAGGTAGTTTGTGGTGTTTAAGGCAACAAAAATATAATTAGAAAAACTGCACAGCAATGTATTTTTCCACCAATTGTGATAGATTTAGAAAAAATAATAATTTTTAATTAAAGTAAATCCACCAATTTAGTTTTCAGCAGTTTCTCTGGGAACTGTGTTTGTTTTTTTCTTTTCTACTAAACTATATTTGCTAACCAAAGGAAGCATGCAGTTGAAATTACAGCGAGAGAGCTGCCATTAATCATTGCATTCTGCTGTTAGCCTGAGCGTCTTGTCAAGGCCTCGATTATACTCTGATGCAAACACACACACGAACAGCTGGAGACACCGCGGCTGAGCAGTCATTCCTGCTATACTTCTTTGAAGTCTGCCACCTGGGTTGCATGCATGTTTGGTGCATTGTAATGTAAAGCCTCTGCAGCTGAGTCTGCACTCTCACAAAAAGTAAGCAGGGATGCAAGCGTCTGCACAGATCCTCAACCTCCCACTTTAAGCCAAGCCTAGAGGATGGAGACACTATAACAGTCATATTTTATTTTATCTTTATTTACATTTCAAACTGAAAGGGTGCGGTAGAAGCTATAGCTTATATAACCCTGACACCATAATCAGTATGTAAGGAAAATCGTCAACTACATTCTAAACCTCAGATTTCTCACAATAAAAGAAGAAAAAGAAATAATTCCTGTCAAATCCAGCTACAGATGAACTCTTTGTATGTAAAGCATCTTCGCACTAAAACATTTATCACAGTACTGAAATAATAAATAAAAAATAGACCATCTATACTCAATATTGAACACTTGTCTTGTAAGTAAGTCGTATATGAAACTTTAAATGATTGATATAAAATAAATAACATAAAATATCTTATTTTTGGCATAAGGGGTCTAATTTCACACAGTTTTGTGATACATTTAGACTTTTTGGTCTGACATAATTTATATGCAATTTCCAGTTTAATTTGTTGTTAACAATAACTCCCAAGAATTTGGTTTGGGTTTTTTTTTTTGTTTTGTTTTTTTTGTTTTTTGAGCAACTGGGTCATAATTTCTAAAAAGAGTTCATGAGTTTTTCAAGTATATGTTTTTCCAATTTGAGCATAAAAAGTCAGTGTCATGCTGCACTCAAGGTCAGACATTTCTACAGCTGGTCTCCAGAACTCAGTGTAGCTGGATCGCTGCCACAACAAGCAAGATCCAGGTGTGAAATAACACTTTTGTATCATAAAAAAAATACTTTATACTTTATGGGAACTAGCATAAAATATGAAAAAGTGTTTCAAACATAAGAAGAAGCTGTTGATGGTTCACTACCTTCCATGAGTATCCTAAAGACATCTCTGAGAATAGTGACAGTGGTGCAGAGAACAAAGACAGAAAATAGGAACGTGCAGATGGGGTCTGCTACTTTATACTCGGGCTGAAAGAGAGAAAAGAGGTTAAAGAGCGAGTAAAAGGGCGTCACATGGTGACTTCCACAGTCATGAAGCATTAAAGTGCTCCAGGCACAAAAACAGGAACATCTTGCATGACAACAGAAATGCTTAAATTTTTCATCCATAATAAACAAGAAGCCATACACAGTTTCTTTGTACACATTCAAATATAATTCTCTATTGCTCAGAATACAAATATCTACATGTATGTACGTGTAAGCGTGTACTTGTGCTTGTAATATCATTCTGTTTTATATCGTGTAATATATCTGTTTATCTGACCCGAAAGTAGATAATGGTCGCCGCCACCATGACACCGACACTCTGTAGCAGGTCCCCCACCACGTGGATGAAGGCAGCACGGACGCTTGTGTTACCGTGGCTGCCGAGGAGCGTGTGGGAGTGGCCGTGAACAACGGGGCTCTGACCGTCCTCGTCGATCTGGTGGTAACCGCTGCCGTGAGCGTGGAAGGTGGTCGAATGGTGGAGGATGTACGCCATGCTAAAAGAAAGGAAACAACACAAAAGGGTCATCAGTTGCATTTGCATGCTTTGCTTAATGGCACTCAGGAAACAGATGGAATACCGAGTAAGCACATAGTCTCCATCAGTTTTCTCAATCAGATCCTCCCTTTTGCTTCTTGCATCTGGTCCCATTAGACCGAGATGTCAGTAGAGGATATGCTTCATTAATCAGTGAGTGAGGTCGCCATGGCTACAGCCATCTTTTAAATACAGTCTATGCTCTTTGTTAGTGAAATATTTGTAATTTTTTTTAATTAATAGTAAAAGTAATAGTAATATTATGTAATAGCAGCAGCGTACATTGAGAGCAAAACGTTTACAATCATTAATATACTTTTAAAGGTGTGAAGCACTCACACGATATTGACGATGACAGCACAGCCAGAGGTGACCAGCATGACGTGTCCATCAATCTCATAGTCGTTACGTATGATCCTCTCAGTGGCCAAATAGACCAGAACTCCTGTGACGATCCAGATGGACATGACTGAGATGAATGCCCCGAGGATCTCTGTGGGGAGAAGAAAATCATGGACCTTTATTACTTTAATGTAATCATGCAATTCATCACAGATGATAATGCAGCATATCTACTGTATGCTGCTGACCATATACTTTTAAACTTAAACTGCTTCTTTTGAGCTTAAGCTAAGCTGACTTTAATAAGTTCCCTCTCTTATTCAATGCAACTTACTGTTCATCTTGTAAATTATGGTCCTAGAGATAAAAAGGCTAATATAGCAGGGTACCCCTAAACTGTACACCGCATGAGCCTCCCTCTGTATTTCAGTCAGAGTCACTTGGTCAACACATCTGGTTTCAAAATAGCAAAATGGCGCTGGCGAAAGTGTTTAGATCAAGGCTTTAAAACAGGAATTCATAACTAATGGGTGATTTCATGGACGCATGTCTGTCTTAATAGGTATTTGTAGATAACAGTTTTCGTTTTCTGTCTCCAAGGGTTAAGGCTAAACAATAAGCTGAAGCTGAAGTCTTATTCTCACCTGATCTGTGCCAACCAAAGTTCATGGTTTTGGTGGGCGGTCTGGAGGAGATCCACAGGGAGAACAGGCTCACCATCATGCTGCCAAAGTCTGTCAGAAGGTGGGCCGCATCAGTCATGATGGCCAGGCTGTGGGCCAGGTAGCCTCCTGTAAATCAGGAGGTAAAATAACACTGGGCAACACACGAATGATAACATATATGAGACTGTGTATGTACATAAATGTTAAATATGATATCCAAGCAGAACAAAGAGCAAACAGGAAGTGTGAAGCTGTATTTACTTTCATTCACAGTTAGCTAGTAAAAAAGATTTTTATTAAAAGGTGAAGTGTGTCATAGCTCGCCAACCGTGAAAGTACCTGCTGGGTAATAACATCTCTTTTAATAGCTTTTAAATACACCCATCTTAGTCACTCAGGGCTATATTAAACATGTAATTTAAAGCCTCAGTTTCCCCAGGTAAAAGAGCGATTTTAGTCTTTTATAACATTTTAAATATGTGTGCAACCAGCCAGTGAATGTCAG
>VOQK01042396.1:3157-19196 GCA_015052645.1 Benitochromis conjunctus | reverse complement strand
GAATGTCAGCCACCATTTTATTCTCTTAACAGTAAAAAAGTTACATTATAAAAAGAAAAATGAAACTACACTTTTACAGGGACTTTTACTTGAGTTCCTCAAGAGTTCACCACTCGAGTATTCCTCCTATAATGCTTATAATGATATTAACGTCTGCATGAACACTTGTCTGCATGATTTTTTGGTACCTTCAAAAGTGATAATTTGGTAAAATCTAATAGCTTCTTATGCTACTTAAGTGCTTATAACTATCTCCCTTTTATAAGTTGTTATAGCTGGGATAGGCTCCAGGCCCCCCACGACCCTGAAAGGAGAAGCTGATGGATGAGAAGGCAGCAAACAAATTAGGTCTCCTTTCAAGTTGCAGGAGCTTCAAGTGAGTTAATTGTGTGCAAAAAAATGGGGCTCAGTTTTCACAATTTGTTCACATTTCTGCTGTTCTGGATTTCAGAGCACCAAACATACCTAAAAATAAATAAAATGTTTAGAATAATGACGATCATAATAATTTCTATTTGTTTTTAACTGCTTTGACGTCGCTGAACTTCCATATTTTTTTCTACAAAACATACTTCTCTTTCCTTTCTCATCTGTCAGTCATCTGCCACAAAGATACTTATTTTCTAAAAGCTTCCTGATAATATCAATCAACTGCTGACACAACAAGTCAAATATAATAGGCTCAGGGACTGAGCTGCAGCCGTTGTGCTTTGGAAAGTTCCTCTACTAGAAAATATCTTATGAGTCACAGTTAAACATTACAAGAAAAACACACATATATATTAAATCATAGCTAGGAGCTCTTTAATTTGATAAAACGTATAATCAAGCTTATCCACCTGAAGCCTTTTGCTGACCGTCCCACCGCTTTCCTTTCTCATTGATTTTTTTTTCCTTGGTGTTTCTTACCTATGACCTCGCCAATCATGAAGACGAGGCAGACTACTGAAGCGATGTAGAGTTTCTTCTTGGCCAGCAGCTTGTCCACGCTCTCCTCGCATGCCAAAGCTTTGGGGCCGTGGCAGTGAGTGCTGATGGGTCGTTTCAGCTCGATGGCACCGGACATGCCTCCATTCTTTAAAGGGAAGTCTGGATAATGTTCTTTGGAGTCCGGAAAGGAGCTGCAGGGGGGCAGAAAATAAACAGTAGTATATTTTCACAGGTTGAATGAGTGAGCTTGCCATGAAGGGTCCCATTATGCTGCTCCTGATAAACAACGTGACCTCAGGCTGTTCCTCTTGAAGAACCTACCTCCAATGCAGGGGGTTGCCATTATAATCTTACACCTGAATTGTTGCTCTAGCTTTCAGTGCCACATTTAAACATACTTGGTTAAATCAGCTGTGCCAGCTATAATGTTTGATTTTTATATGTAATGAATGAACTGAGTGTTTTTTCACTTATTTGTGTTTTTTGATGTTTGTTTTGTTGTATATTTTTATGTATTTGTGTATTTTAAAGCTTTTATGTGACCATCCCTGCAAAAGATGGAAATTAGCCATTTTTGGCATATTTACATCTCACATTTTTTGTGTAATGATGTCAGTAACCTGCACTATTAAATAAATAATAAATATGAAATTTGCATGTTGTCCCTTTGTCTGCATTCCCTCCCACAGTGCAAAGACATGCATGCTGGGTTATCTGGTCATTTTCCCTGATCATAGATGAGAGGTAGATAACGTGTGTTACAAAGCTCAGTTTTAATGCATTGTTAAATGATGTCAGTAAGACTAGAAAAGCACTATATACAGTATAAATAGTATAAATCATGCTTGGCTGTTCAGACAGAAATCATTATAATTGAACATGTAGATTGTAGTCTGCAGTCTGTTTCTGTGATGGGTGCATTTAAGGATAAATCTGCTTATTGAAGTAAGAAAATAATATATTTTTATATCTTCTGACCGACATGTCTGTTAAAACAAACATCAGTCTAATACCTCATGTCTGATCTCATGGAGGCCTGCTTTTTGTCCATCCGTGTAACAGCAGCATATTTGAGGTGATTTAGGCGTTTAGTGAACTCATTTTTTTTAGCTAATGTTACAGTAGATAGTCTTTTATAAGAGTCCCAATGGCTTACAAAGTGGAAACCCGACAAAGTGCATTGCAGTCAGTGTTCACTTAAGTGGACGAATGGGGCAATGGTTCATTCGATGAAGAACCCATTAAAATCGATTCATGTTGACAGTGAAGGAGGGTGAACAGACTGCCCCGTTTTACAGTCTAGAACTTTATGTCACGATTGCTTCTGAGTTTTGATAACTCATCAGCACTCTTAGTTCTTGTGCATTGTGTTGTTTTTCATTCATCCAGGTTACAGCAGTGTTTTATTTAAGAAAAAGTTTGTGACTTAAAGTTATATCTGAACAAAATGTTGTAAAAAACCAAACAAACAAACAACAACAAAAACCACACACACACTTTACAGAAAAGCGTAGCAATCTTTTGACAAATAAATAATAAAATTAGTGCTTCTTGTGTATAATAAACCCCACAGACTGTTAAAGATAAACTGTAAACTTGAAGCCAGGCGCTGTTGAAACATCCATAACAACAAACAGATAAATGGGTTTTTTTTATACTCCAAACCATTATATAAACTGTTAATCCTATTCAGACTGTCAAGGTTTGGAGGCTATATACCTGCTGTTGTTTGGTGTACCCAGTACTGGTCACCAGTCAACCACAGAGATATCATAGAGAACACAGAAAACCAAATATGCATGTCTTTGGGCTGTGAGAGGAAGACAGGGAAAACCTGGCTCAAGGACAAAGGAGAACATGCAGATATCACACAGAAAAGTCCCACAAAGGCCATTTTATTAGTTACACCTCACTAGTACTTGGTTGGACACCTTTTTGTTTTCATAACTACCTTAATTCTTATAGCACAGATGCAACAAGGTTCTGGGTATGTCTAAAGGTCTAAATGCATTGAACTGCTGCCATGTGATTGGTTGACTAAATATATGTAATAGTGAGCAGTTGAATAGGTGTACCTAATAAATTGGCCTGTGTATTTACTAATAAAAAAATTCAAACAGTAGCAGTGGTAAAATAAATAATACTGTAGTCATTTAATAGCTGCCATTCTGTTAATTTTGCACATGCATACAGAATCTTTTCATTTAACACCATCTCACCTATCTGAAATAAGATGCTTTTAATTTGAAAGTGAAAATTTTCAGCGTCCAATCTGAACATTACATGTGTGTATACTTAAACACTGGCAAGCCAGACTGGATTAATGCTGAGAATAAAAGAAAATGCTGCCCTTTCCATTTTATTTTCTATCTTTGTCTCTCTCTCTCTCACACACACACACACACACACACACACACACACACACAGGTTGCTGTTCTCACCATGCGTGGGGGAGGATTCGATGATGTGACTAATGAGGTGGAAAAAAGCTAATTTGGCCTCACTTGAGATAACCAGACACACACTTTAATGTCGCACTCTTCACACAGGAGATTGCGAGCGCTGTGCGATTATCACACACACACTCGTCTTCGAAAATGTCCAAGCTCAAAAGAAGCAGCCAGGTGGAAAACAGATTCTGTTCAATTATACCACCGGGACATGAGAGAAAACCCCAAACACACACACGCACGCACACACACACACACACACACACGCACACACACGAATGCTATGAAACCTTGGGGTGATGATAAATTCTAGAGTGTGCAGAAAAAAATATCCTGTTCAAAGGATTCGTGCAAAATATCTCTCAGACATTACACACACTGTGTGGCCTGCAGGGGGGAAGGGCCGCTGTTAAGCAAACATCTGTGCCATTAACATCTGTAATTCTGCCAAATTCAAACATAACAAGATTTTTTCACTTCTGTTCTGGAGTAAATTAAACATACTGAAGCTTGGCGATGCATTTTCACCTGATCATGTTTTTGTGACTTTTTATCTGTGCTGGCTAAGATGTTGGTGTGTATGTGTGTGTGTGTGTGTATACTGTTGAGATTTATTATAATAACAGGGATTAAGTGGAGAAACCACAATAAAACATCATATTCAGTATTTATTCAAATAGGTCATAAGTCAAGCTGCTAAATTCACACATAAGGTATTTAAAATTGTCAGAACAGGCCTGAAGCTGTAGCTGAGAAGCAGAGACTACAGCAAGGTCACAAGATAAGAGGCCGGTGATAGAGAGAGACAGAGAGGGTTGTTGTTGTAGGTTAGACTGACTTGTAGTACATTATATTGTGGATTCATTGTGAATGTATTATATTGTTTTATGATACATAGTACAAAGATGATTGATGTATGTCAATGTATGCTGTTCTGGGAACGCCCCAGGCAGTTTAATGTTTGACCTGTGAAAATCCCCATGTTCATGTAATAAGACCAAGTGATAGTTTAGTCTGAGAAAGAACAGGAATGCGTTATCACACTATTTTATGACGCATTAGATTGCTAATTTATAAGAAAATAGTGTTCGTGTAGAGTCATGGCCTTATTTTGATTAGAAAAGAACAAAACATGTTGCCCAGAGAACAAGCCAAGGTCGTAAACCAGGCTGGCTGAGAGATAGAAAGGAATGTTTGGGTTTTATACAGCTGGGTGGGGGCCATCCCAAGAATCTATAAGAGGCTGTAGCATAGTCCGGCATCCTCAGAGATCTGTCGTTTGACCCTCTCGGCCATCTCTCCACCCGGACGTAGTTAATGCTCAGATTGTTGTATGGAATAAAGAGAAATATATGGAATAAAGTGATTATTGATTGAGCATTTAAACACCGAGTACTTGTCCTTCTTCAGCCCCAAAAATCAAACGCACTGGGAGATTTTAACAATACATATATGCATTTGTATATAGGTGTATGGGAGTATATATGGATTTCTTGTCATCTTTTTACTCCATTGATATTAATCCGTTCTTTTATTTTAACTGCATTGTCCTTATGATCAGCACTTTAGCCAGTGCTTGATGTCTTTTAAACGTGCTATACAAATAAAGATGACTTCACTGAAAGTGGGCTTATCGGTGGTTTTACATTTATTAAGGATGAAAGAGTCTTTGTTTTCTCTTTCCAACATTCTGATGCAAATTAACGATTAACTTATGAACTTACTGTGTATTTTATTTGATCTAAGTAGTAAATTGCACCGTCCTTATAGAAACAATATGGCTGTTGGTCAGCACTAGTTAATCAAGTGGCTAATTGGCTTTAAACACTGAAAACACTCCCAGCCAACCGCAGTAACAGAATTCCCTCAGCACTAATTTGTCAAGTCAAATAGTCGATCTAATCCATTAATTAGGTGGATACAGACTGTAACGTTACCTTCAAAAAGCACCGGCAGTGGATCAAAAATGTGTGTTTAAAAGTATATTTGAAATACAAATACAAGTTAAAGTTACTTATAATCCAATTTATTTTAGAGTTGTTACAATTATGTGTTTTTGGCACTCTGTTAATTGTCACAGTGGTGACAATGTGTTGACTGATGGTGACTGGGTTTCTGTTTTTTTTAAGAAATAAAGCAAGTTTCAATGTTGGTTTGTTATGCATTGTGTGTTCATGCATTGTGTGTTCATGCATTGTGTGTAACACTACAGACCTTAAAAAAGGACAAAAACAATCCACAAACAGAAAATATATTGGTACATTTTAGTGAGTACATTATGTTGTCTGTTTGTCTGGTTTTTTCTGAGGGTCTGTAAAGTGTAAATTTAAATGCATGGTTTAAAAATACACTAAAATATCTGTAAATTCCTTTATTTTAAAATGGTACATTGATGTGTATTTGTATGGATTTTGCTTACAGTGTATCGTGCTAATAGTCTTCTTAATGGTTTTGTCCTTTGTTTGGTTTAAGTCAGATGACAGCAGGTCAAACATAACTGTGTGTGAGTGTCTTTAAGCAGCACAGATTGCTCCTCTTGTTGACTCTGCTGGGGAAAACACGACAGTTACCAAAATATTCAATGAAACAATCAAATGTCCTCAGTGAGACGTTAGCTCAGTGAGTTAGCTGGCAGTCATCCTCAAGTCGTTTTTTTCACTGCCACCCTTGCAAATTGACGATATGGCAGACACAGCGAGTCTCCTTAAGATTATGAACATTAGATTATCTTTTCCAAGTAGATTTCATGTCTTTGTCAATACCCCACAGGGCAGGTAAGCAGCGTTTATTGTTGCCCAGCATCGGCAGCACAGACAGAGAGAGGGACACCTCAGGGAAAAGTCAGCGATCTGTGAAATGAAATGAGACCTTGGAAGTCCAGCGGGGAAAAAAGAAATCACAAGCATTTAATTACAACTGCAATCTGCTGTATCAGAACATCCCGCAGTACTTTTGCTAACAGACAGAAGAATCTCTGCGGTGAGAAACTACTGAGCAGTGTTTTATTTTTACAGATATGCGTATTACCGTTTCAGCAGACAAACGAGTGGAGTATGAAAGTGATGATCATCTTATTATATCTCATCTCTTTGTTTTATCATGTGATGTACACTCTAAATCTACGACTCGGTAGTGATCCATGTAGTAATGTTTTCGTATACAAGGTTTAAGAGAAATTGCTTTCTTGTGAGTGTTGGGTGTGACGTTTAGTTATGCTGTCATGTCTGTCCAGTAAATATTAAGCTACAGTTGACAGCCGGGTAGTGTAGCTTAGCTAATGGACAAGAAACCAGAAGGAACAGCTTGTCTGGCTTCTTCTCAACAATGACACTGTTACTCATTTATTTATTCAAACAGTTTATGAGCTTATGGGATAACTTCCATGACGTCAGGACATAAAGTCCATAAAATTACAACATGTCAATGAAAAGAGAATACTATGTTTTTATAGCATTTATTTCCACTCAGTGTCACATCTTAATGTGCCTCATTTTCCTCACAGTGGCATCCCAGCTCAGAGTGACTTTTCTAACCATTCACTGAAAACACTTGTGGTGTTTGCGTGGTTCTCACTGAATCACATTCCAGGTGATTTAGTGGAACTGCATAGCAATATTACAAAATTAAGGCATGTTTTATCATGTCTGAATTTTTCAAGTATCAGCACGGATAGGGTAACGTGACATGACACTAAATGTCTTCAAATGATGCTCAAAAAGCAGAAACTGTTTGGATCACACATAAAGTGACTTTATGAATTTGGTAGGAAAATGATCCCAGGCTGTGCTTACTTAATTTTAACTCACACCGAGAAAAAACCAACAACAACAACACAGTTTGGCTTTTCACGGCCTCAGCCAACAGCCTGACTTCACTGCATTTTATTACAGGAGCCTTTGGAGGCAGCAGCTGTGATAGACTCAGCATCTTCTGTCTGACTCCCACAACCAATTATGATGCCTGAAAAAGCACAATTACCAGTAAGCGAGCGATCCAGTAAACAGGCTTTAGTAAATAAGCAGCATTGTGAAATCACTGTAGTATGGATAGGATGTTGTTTATATCATACCAGTGATGCTTTGGTTGACTTTTTCTAAATCTTTCCTTGTGTTTAGTCAACAGTTTTCATGTGCTGATTGTTTTATATATATTAAAAAACCATTACAGACCTGCAGATCTGTGTTTTATACTGATGCTACAAAGACGCCACTACATTTGTTTCTAACATTTTAATTCGAGGGTTTGAAAGCTTTAAAATCAGTGAGATCTTGGTCAAGAGTCCATGTTTTTAACCTTAATAAAAAGCCCTCGTTTTATCCAGATAATCCATCTTTTTTATGTCAACAAAAACATTTATTTTTACATGTTTGACTGACTCGTGAGATTTGGCTTTATTTTTCCCCAGACAGAAGAAAAGTCCACCTCAGTGCACCATAAGTCATGTTTACAGTTTAGGATGATTTCACATTACACTGCAGACTGAAGTCACATTTCCTTTTCATCACTGGTCTTCAGTCAGTAGCATTTATTATTCAAATCCTAGTGACACGTCCATGATGATATATATTCAAATGTATATTTGATTAAACAAAAGCCCCTTAATTTTTTTTTTTTTTGCAATGTTGGTCAGATGAAATAAGCAGTTTGTGATGTTGTTAATTAGTTGATTAACAATGCATAAAAGCATCAGTTATTGGTCATTAACAGGAATTTGTTTTCACACTCACATTAATTAAGTTGATACAACCACTTGATGTGCCTCAGCCTTAGGACCTCCTGCTGTCATACCAGGAATAGGATTTTTTTGCTTACATCACTGGTTTCAAACTGTGGGAGGTGGTACAGGTGGAGTTTGGCCAACCAGGGAAAATATGGAGGGGACTTAAGTTAAAAAGATTTGATTTTGGTTATTTATTAATGTGCTGACTATTATTTATTTATTTAAAATTCAGGTTTTGTGGGGTGTGGACTTTTTGCTTTCTTTTTTGGCTTCTGGGCATGCCAGAAAACATTTAAGACCCATCGGTTTACATTAAACACTTTGGGCAAAATACCCCAGTTTTAACGCATCTCCCTCTAATGATCAATGCTGCAAATGTGTGTGCTCCCTCAAAAATGGGACTTTTGGGTTCTGATAGATTGAAAATTTGTTGAAATGTGTATGACAGCTTGTTTCTGACAAAAAATATATATATTTTAAAATTTACACAAGCTTTATTTATGTATATTTTTTGTACATTCACACTGATTAATGACAAACATTTAACAAATCTTCACAGTGAAGAAGATGGAGACAGTCTTACTGAATCCACAGCATCATGAGAGTAGTTACCAGTTTTTATCATTAAACTGACTAAACACAGGTTTGTTTTTTTTAACAACCTGGTAACCTCAGAATTATGGATCCTAAAGCGTGTAATTGATCCACAAGGCAAAGTTTAAACATCATCATCAATTAGATGTTACAAACACTTTAAGGGTGAATTACATGGACGGATTTAACTCATTATGGGTACTTGGGCAAAGATCAATTGGTGGACCCCTTCTTTCCTCCTCGAATACAGACGGGCACTTACAAAAGTGATCAGATGATCAATTAGTTAGTTGAGATAAAAAAAAATCTCAAAGTATTTGTGAGTATTTGTTACTTACAAATATTAAATGCTTTTTTAAATGATCTTTTACACTATTTTCTGACATTTTAAAAATCATTGTTTCACACTTACACGCGCTCTTTTTCTTACCACTTTCTGTTCTACGACTTGAAAAACCAAACAGCAGATTCAAGCTGAACAAACAGAACTTCAGAACTCTAAAGGAAGGTTGAGCCCTCCCGTGACATTTAGTGGTGAAAATTAAATGAAGACTAAGTATAACTAAGTCTGACTTTGGAGTCCTTTTATTAATTTTTATTAACATTATTATTAATGTTTACATCAGTTCCTGTGTTTGTGATTATTAGTTCTGCAGATTCTAAAGTACATCAATGATACTGTAGAAAATTTGGTCTAAATGTGAACAATAAAAGGTCACTTTGGTGCCAGCTGGGGACGAAAATGCTAAAGATGACACCGTAAACACATGCATGCACTTGCACAAGAACGGCGCAAATGGTGCATGAAATCCCAAATGTAGCGCCATATGCACATCTGTCTGTTTCTGAACTCCTCTTTCAACCCCACATGATCAGTAGGCCTGTTTAACATAGCTCTGCAACACCATGTTAGATCAATATGCTTTTGTTTTTATTTGATATGATTGTATTTATGAATCCATTTTAAATCAAAGGTCTGCACGTTTGCGCTAATATTTGTAAGTAACCGTGTAAACACGCGTTTCCCTCCCAGTGCAGCTTCCCCTCTTCTTCTCCTGCTTTATGAAGCGTAACATTTCTGTCACCTTATCTCTGTTTAAACATGTTGTATCTACAAATTCTCTTTAAAAAATAAACAAATAAAACAGCCAGTTTTAAAGCGTGAAATCAATCGCGTCGGTTCACTTATACCAGCTCCACTGACTTAAAAACAGTTACTGAGTGATCAGCGAGGTGGAAGCGTGTGCATCGTGAGGGCCTCTGAAGACTAAAAAAAATAACACCAACAGAAAATTCTGTAGGATTATGATTAATGGCTGAGTGCGCGATTGCATTTGATTTTTCTCACGTATTTCATATTAAAGCGAGAGAGCGTCTCCACCTGTTTTTTGCCCCCGCAGCGCGTTGAAAAACAACCAGGTGTGTTTCTGCAGCAGCCGGCTGGATATTGAGCAAACAACGTTTAATGATGATTATGTTTGACTGTGCACAGAAAAAAGTATTTTATTCGTTAATTTGCTTCTCCATCTATATTTTACACTAAAAGTTTTTTATTCAATTATTAAATCTGGTGTTTTTACACGTGGGCCTCGCGCCTTTTAATTTGGAAATCCTCCCAACAAACGTATTTCTATAATTTGGGAGCTCTTTTGTTAAATACGGCAGAGAAAAGGCGCATTCCAACTATGTTTTTCTTTTTTTCCCGTAGGCCTGAAATTAAAAATTGTGACTTTTAGTAGTATCCTCTGCTGTGTATTTGTTGTACCTGCAGGTTTAAGCACCTACATGTATTGAGTCTGTGTGTGTGCGTGTAGCCTCTGTGATTGCAGGCTGGAGCCTGTGCTAATGACAGATGATGAGTTTTTAGCATTGCTCAGTGAACTGGCCCCGGGGCCATTTGTCACAGGCTGTCCAGAAACAAGTCAAGCATGGAAATGAATTTGTTCATTCACATAAAACAATCCGTGAGAGCCACAGCCTGCTCAACGTGCACTATAACAACCGCTCTCAGCGCTCCTTCATTACGCACGTTTATAAGATAATGTGCAACAATAATGGATTCTTCCTGCATGTACCAGAATATTATAGGGTTTTTTTATGTATTAACTTTTTATATTAAAAATGCTGATTTCCTTCACAAAATCTGCATACTTGCAATTTTCGTCAAGTGTCAGCAAACAAAGAAGTGTTCTCATTCTTTTCCCCACAGTTCACAGACAGTTTATGCCCCAAAATGACTAAATGTGTTCACATAACTTCATCCCACATGCAGTATTATTATCAATGTAGCTGCAGTGATATGAAGCAAAGCATTTCCCCACCTTTGCAGTTTTAGGGAATACGTCTTGGCATTCTTCTCGTCTATCAGGTGAGATTTTTCCGAATTTCCAGCGTTATTATCCATTTTGCAGCCTGCAGTCAGTTGGTGTCCAGTCTGAGAAGGAGAAAAGTACGATTTTTTTTTAAGGTGAAGGTGGTGCAGGTGAGAAACGACCGGTCCGGTGTTCCTGGTGTGCAGTCAGCGCGGGGAAAACTCGGGCCGAGACCTCATCTCTGTGAGCGCAGAGACTTCAGAACAAACGAGTAAATTCCTTCATTGCGGTGCAGAGAGGCAGGAGGAGGAAACCACATGCGGCTTTTTCTGAGGGAGGTTTTAATTTGGTCCGAGTTGCAGGCTCGAACGTGGACCTGCAGCGGCAGTAATGAGGCTCACAGCGCGCTGATCACTGCAGCTACTCTGACTGGACAGCAGAGATACAGCGCAGAGCCTGACTGATCACCCGGTGCACATCATTGGTGAATCCTAAAGGGACGCGCGTGAAAGAAAATCAATCTGCAGAAAAACGTCAGCTTTAGTGAGCATATAAACCTGTTTTTTTATTATTAACAGGGCGACCAGAATCTGATAAAGGATTTAACATATGTGGGAAATGTTGCATTTTGCACAAATTTTAATCTGTAAATGCAAAATCTGTGAATGCAACCAACTTTAGACTTTTACATCAACATTTCAGATCCACCCTGACATTTTACATTCATTTACAGCAGCTTTATTTGTGGATATGAAAGCCAAATGAAATATATGTGCAAAATGGCAAACATTGTTATAGATATATTTAGATAAAAGGAAACAGAACATTAACGGCCTTTTTTTAGGTGTAACTCTAAACACGTGTAACAATGAATCAAATAGCTCTTGTATCTAAAATTGTTATTGTGTAGCTAGAAATAAAAACAACAACAACAAATGAATAGATACATAAATAAGTAAAACATACGACTAAGTAATACAAAGACACAGCCATATATACTAATATCCTGTACATAAAGTCCCAGTTAGTCTCACAAAGCCCTAGTAAATTAACACCCTGGTGTCAATCCTGCGCCCCAGCCTATAAGTTAAACGTACAGATCCTGTTTTTCCTCGGTTCTCAGGAGGATTTCATCTTAACATTTTCGCAAAATATTTGTTTGCTTCTAAAATTCTAAAATAACACTTCTCTATACCTGCAGATTGCTACGGCTCTAACCATGTAAACAAGAATTTGAATGAATGATCATGCAAAATCCTCTATTTTTGAAATGCTTTATATTAATTATACAGCATGATACACTAATTATTTTAATTTGTGAGATTTTTCTTGTCTTTCGTCTCAAATTCAGCACTATAGCGCTCTAGTGCGGCGTTCAGGCTCCAATGGGACAAACGTAAATTTGCTGGATCTGCAGAAACCTGTCTTTGGTAGCTCAGTAGGTAGAGTGCTCGCCTCATGATCGGAGGGGGTTCGAATCCACTGAACCGCTTCCCCTCAGGTACCCCTGAGCAAGGTACCGTCTCTACACTGCTCCCCGGGCGCCGTATTGACGCAGCCCACTGCTTCACGGAGTGAATGGGTCAAATGCAGAGAAGTAATTTCCCTTGGGGGATCAATAAAAAGTAACTTTTTTTTTCTTCCTATTTTAACTTTTACTAATTATTAAAATATTTTTATCTAGCCTTACCCTTGTTTTCTTAAGAACCTTTCCGCATATCCAACTGGAAATAAATAATAATTTTATGCTCATGATGGACTAGTTAAGATTACTCTGACTCACTACACCATCTTGTGGTGCAAACTGGTATTACTCTAAAGTACAGCCAAGTCCTTGCTTGGCTTCAGTGGTTACATCTTCAACACAATACACAGATATTTATGATATGAAGTAATTTTTCTTTGATATCTTAAGTTAAATGTGGAAGATTTCAAACATTGTTTAAAACATTGAATTAAATTAGTCACCAAATTCATTATTACAACTAAGACAAAAGAACAAGGTACCCACAAAATTATCTAAAGTGATTTTAAAATGAATTATATCAAGAACAAGGATGATGTGCAGAGCTGTTGTACTACAAAGAGAAAAGTTGATGAACCTAGAGAGCAAGATGACGAGGTGTGCGATAGGTGACAGATGATGTCAAGCAGGAGTCTTTGTGCACTATTTGCAGATGACATTGGGATCTTTAGTGAGCGTAGGGACCAGGCAGAGGTATGGTCTAGAGAGAAGAGGAATTAAAAGTGAGTAGAAGCAAGACCGAATGAGACGGAGACAGTTGTAAAGTTGTAAAGCTGCAAGGAGCAGGAGTAGGGGTGGTAGATGAATTTAAGTGCCTTGGGTCAACCATGTGAAAAAATGAACGGCACACAAGAGAGGTGAGAAGAAAGCACAGGCAGGGTAGAACTGTGACAGAAGGATAGCAGCAAGAGAGAAAGGGAACGTTTACAAGATAGTAGTGAGACCTGCTATGATGTATAAAAAGGGGGCAGAAATGGAGGCGGCAGAATTGAAGGTGCTAACATTTTCATTGGGAGTAACCACAATGGACAAGATTAGAAAGAGGGACAGCTCAGATGAGCAGTTTGGAGACAAAGTTGAGGCAGGGGTCAGATGGTTTGGACATGTGCAGAGGAGGTATAATGAATACACAGGACAGAAAACCTCAGAGGAAATTCATGAATGTAATGAAGGAGATTGAGAGAGTATGCGTGAGAGGAGGATGCTTAGGATGGGGTGAGATGGAGGGAGATGATCCACTGTGGCAACCTTTAAAGGAAGTAGCTAAAAGAAATAGAAGTTGTAAAATACATTATTAGTGTTGTTTTTGTTTAATTTAAACTACAGTATATTATTTCTTTCATATTATCTCCAAAATAGTTTTAGAAAAAAAAAGTTACTTTTTTCTTATTACCATGAACGCAATCTCAGTTTACGTCTGCTGACGTCAGGACGCTCCCAGTGTTTGGTTTCCGCGCCGCGCTGAGCTGAGCTGACTGAGCAGACATGGCAACAACCAGCAGCGACAGTAAACCGGATGAGCCGCAGACAGATGGAGGGACGGAGGGGGACAGATCCATGTCGAGGTCAGACAGGTAAAAAAAAAAAGAGAAAGGAATCAAATATGGCTGTTAGTGGCACGCGGGGTGTTGTTGAGCGCCGCGGTGTAAATGGCTCGTGGCAGCTAGCTAGTCCAGCTAACTGCCACACTCGCTGTAACCCACGCATTGTGTTTTATCGTGGGTGCAGAGAACAAAAGCTTAATAAAAACATGGGAGAATTAACAAAAACCATCTAAGTGAAGACAGAGAGACTTGGGCCCGGTCGTAAAATGTTCTCCAGAGGTTTCATCTGTGGTTACATCAACACTTTCTGCCCTCGTCTCTTTCCATAAGCATCTGTATCTATCCTCTCATTGTCAGGGGCGGATCTAGAGAATTTTTCTTAGGGTGGCATGAGGGTGGCAAAATCAGAGCCTTTTTTCAAACACATGTGCAGGTGGTTACATATGGTTAAAAAGATTCAAATGCACAAGTATACACATTTTTCATATAAATATAGTCTATAACTTAATTATTTTATGTAGCCCACATAATTAAACACTTTAGTTACATAAAACATGTGAATTTTGATTTTATGTACTGTATAGTCTGTATAATAAATAAATATGTAGCTTAATAAGTATGAAATCCAGAAAGCTACACAACATAAGGCGGTTCATTTACAAACACAAGTGTAACTTAAGTTTCACACTTTTTTGTTAGAAAAAAAAATCAAATTGTTACATGGTTAAATTTACACAAAATGTCAGAAATTTGCACCGTTATGAACAAAAATTTAAACCAAATTTTTCATCATTTGTTGGGTTAACCCTCTGAGGTCCAAAATATAACTGGCCATTTTTGACTGCTTTGGATTTAACATTTGTATTTCACCTTTAAATTGTTTTATTTTATTATTTTTTTCCTTGCCTTGCTTGGTATCATTCTTTTCAGCATAACCTCACGTGTCTGAATTTAGTTGTTTTTTCACTGACATACTGTATTAACTGATCTGTGCTGCACACAGAGGGTTAATAACATGGTGTTGTTCAAAATGTGCTCTGGCACAATCATAGGCATGGCTTGCTACTGAAAACAAAAAATAAAGCCGTTCTGCGCTATGGGCTGAACCATTTCTTAATGGTGGAGGGGGTTAACACTATGCAACATATTCAGTTTAAGAATTTATATTCAGTGTTAACTGTAACTACGCTCAAAGTGTTAATGCTATCTTATTTTAATAAACAACACTGTCATATGCAAAACTAGGGTGGCACTTGGGGTGGCAAGAGATCATTTTAGGGTGGCACATGCCACCCTTCTAGATCCACCCCTGCTCATTGTGTACGCAAGACTAATGTGACTAATGACGATTTTATGAACGTTATCAATTTAGAAAGCATTTATTCATCATTTAAAAATATCTGGCAGCCTTTCAGTGCGGCCTGTTAAATTCGGCCCTATTAACCATCACATGTTAAAAAATATTCACCTTCAAATTGTATATTTTAAATGTTTATTTTTAGGAATGGCTACTGTTAACCAGGGTCGGGGAGATGTTCACTGATGCCATATGTATCACAACGGAAGCTAGTGTTGCTTTGTGGCTAACGCTGCCTTATTCATAACACGTAGCACTGAGGATGTGCGGGGGATCAGGTGTCTGTCTGGCTGTGTGGCTGTAGTGCAGCTGGGTGTTAAATCTATGCAAAAATGTATGAGTTGATGAATCATTGGAATGTCAGTGCTCCACTGAAAAAACCTTGGATCCTTGCGTGCTTTCATGCATATAAACCACTTAAAAAGTTGTTGGTTACTGTGAAGGTGTTCCTTCAACTTGGCTGGACTGATTGTAAATAAAATGCAAAGCTGCATTTAGTTGCATCTTTACAGGGACTAAGATGTGCCTGAAGCATAGAAGTGAAAAACAAAAGGAAAAAAAAAAAAAAATACAAAAATTTTTTTTTTGATTTTTTTTTTTTACACAA